>PVLC010003188.1:0-54673 GCA_004027655.1 Graphiurus murinus | reverse complement strand
AGATGGAGATAAATTTGAAAGATCATTTCCCCTTGGGAACAAAGGCCATGGCTGTTGAACCTAGTATTGTTAGGACTATGTTTCAGGTGTGCTATAGGTTTTCATTCATAACTCGGCTCTTATGGGCTAGGCTAGAAACTAAATTTCTATGGAGAGTTCTTTATAAATCTCCATATTTAAATGTGCACATACATATTTGAAGCATAATTGATAGGTAATCATGGAACTGTCTGTATTTCTACCACAGGTCTGCTTCTAACAACCTACCTATAACTATCCATAAACAGGAAATTCCAAGTACTGAATAACAACAGTACTAACATTTACTGAGGGCTACTTGTTAGGCTTCAGAATAACCTTACTTTATTATCTTTTAAGTCTCCTGATAGGTAATGAGGTAAGGATTATTTTTGCCATTTCACAGATGAAGAAATTGTGGTCTGAGATGTAGTCAGTTCTTTAGCTAGTACCAGGCAGAAATGAGACTGAAACCACAGGCGGGCAAAAAACAGGGAAGAAAACCATACTGTCCCCAAAACATCACTTCCTATAATGACAGTGAGAGCTATAAAAATCTGCAGTGTTCAGTATTTATGTACTTTTAAAATTAATAAACCAGGGCAAAATTCCCTTGATCCAGTTCCAGAACTGACACCACCTCTCTGTAGACCAGGCTTAGGAGCTGACACTACGCTTGACTGACCCTGAGCCCAGAGTTACAGGAGGTCAGTGGCTGTGTCCAATCTCAGACCCACAGCCTCTCTCTTCGCATCTCCTTCCCAGTGGGTCCTTGGTCCCTCTTCAACTGCAACCCACCAATTCTGCAGAAGTGATCCTTGCTAACAAATGAAAAAAGGTTTAGATCCGCAGTGATGACTACAAGCAGCCTGACTGGGAATAAACACAACAAACCAAATCTCCAGACAGCAGGGGAACAAACAAGCGGACAAACTCAGAACTTATAAAAATACTCCAGATGGCTGGGCGTGATGGTACATGCTTGTAATCCCAGTACTTGGGAGGCTGAGACAGAAGGACCACAGGTTCACGACCAGCCTCAGCTAATTAGTGAGGCCCTTTGCAACCTAGTGAGACTCTATTTCAAAATAAAGAATAAAAACAAGCCGGGCGTGGTGGCGCACGCTTGTAATCCCAGCATTCGGGAGGCTGAGACCGGAGGATCCGGGTTCGCGGCCAGCCTCAGCTACCTAGTGAGGCACTCCGCAACTTAGTGAGACTCGGTTTCAAAATAAAGGATAAAAAATAGGGCTGGAGGTATAGCTCGGAAGTAGAATGCCTCTGAGTTCAATCCCCAGTACCGCAAAAAAAAAAAAAAAAAAAAAAAAAAAAAAAAAAAAAAAAAAAAAAAAAAAAAAAAAAAAAAAAAAAAAAAAAAAAAAAAAAAAAGAATAAAAACAGAGCTAAAGGTGTAGTTTGGAGGTAAAATGCCCCTGGATTTAAGCCTCAGAACCACAATAAATAAATAAATAAATAAATAAACAAACAAAAATACATACTCCTAGAAGTTCTGCTAACTACAACGACCATTAAATCTATCTAAAGCTGTTCACTCATACATGTTGGTGCTTAGTCAAAACAGCTTAAAAATACTCCTGCCTTTCCCACTATACTCAAGCCATTTGACCCCAACGCCATGTTTAATTAGTCAGAATCTATTGCACTCTTTAGCATAAACCTCTCCCCTTTTTTGGAACTCTGGCACATAAAACACTTTAGGCAGAAAGACATACAGCAGGAAGCAAATGGGGTTTCTAGACAAGTTATATTACTTACAAGGTAGGCAGTTCTTGAAATAACTATCCTATCCTAAGTTGTTCTGAGGGTTAACGATGGTGGGAGTGAAGCATGGACCCAGCTGTCTGGGTCATAGCTAATTATTCCATCATCATGAAATGGATTGATCAGATATTTTAAAAGCAGTTTTACTGGAATATAATTTACATACTATAAAGTATATCTGTTTTAAGTATAATTCAATGAACTTTGGTGTATTTACTAAGTTGTACAACCATTAACACAATCGAGGTAGATTAGAAGTGTCTATGATTTATCTTCACTTGTCATTTAAAATTAAGTAGGTAAAAACCACCCATGTCCCCAGCCAAGCACGAAGGAGCTATGTTCTGTGAAGTGCTTTGGTTCCCCACCTTCAGAGGATGCTAAGCTAACTTTAAGTATGATATGCCTAACTAAAAGAAGAGGAAAACAACACTGTGTTGTTAGCAGCCTCTGTCCTTTTCACAGCCAGGCAACTTGACCAAGCCACAAAGCAACACTCGGCTTCTCATTTCAACCCAGCATCACACCAGGTCATGGTGGCAGAGGGATGGGCGAAGCTTTGCAAGAGTTTCAAAAACCACTAGCATACTGAAAGGTGCTACTTGACTTGTTGAACTTGCACTTCAGGTTAGGTGTTTATATACCCCTCATCTGGTGCTGATGTCACTCCAATCAGGGAAGTGGAGGAAATGAGACCTGAGCCCCCACAGAGGCCAAGCGTCATCCCTTGCTATCCTATAGCTCATTAGTGATAGAGCGGAAATAGCCACTTTGCAGTGGAGATTAAAGTCACTGGTCAAGGATCACGTGCAAGTAAGTGGCAATGACAGAAGCAAGAGGAGCCCTGGCTCCCAGAGCCCCCACCTCGTGCTGATCGGCAAAACTAAAAGGGCAGAGACCCCAGATCTGCTTCTGGGATGCTGTACCACTGCAGTCTCCCGCACCCCACCCAGCGCCAGCACTCACAGCACTCCTGCGCGGCCTTGATGCACAGATCCTCTGCAGTGTACTCGCCACTGCTCAGCCTAAGTGGCTCCTTGTCCGGAAGATAGAAGGTCACCTCCACCCCTGGCTCAGGGGCCACCTGGTTCACCTCGGTCTTCTTGGAGCTCCTCATTTTAGCACAGAAAGCCATGGCATTGCAGTCCTCTTTTATATTTAGATACTGGAGGAGGAGGAAAACAGGACAATGTGGTCACTCTATGTGTTAAAAGTTCAAGTGGCAAAAGAGAGTACTATGATGGTAAGCAAGCAGAAATACTTAATATTAGATAAGTACCACTCCAGCTCCTTCCCTTCCCACAAAACAGGTCAGAGCTCACAAGAGAGAGAGCCACAGAAATAATTATGTATGCTAATTAATCAACTATAATTAGAACATATTCTCGAAAATCACAATAATCTTAGACATAGCTTGAGTTTATTCTATTTCAACATAAGTTATAATTGAAAAATGTGTCCAATCCTGAAACCAATAATGTTAAAGAATTGATTAGTAATTACTAATATTGCCACTTCTGTTGGAATCACATAACTTTTGAGTAGACCTATAGCAAGAATCATAATCTGTGTGTGTGTGTGTGTGTGTGTGTGTGTGTGTGTGTGTGTTTGCTGGGGACTGAACCCAGGAGTGCTCTACCTCTGGGCTATACTCCAGCTCTATTTTGCTTTTTTGTTTTGATACAGGCTCTTACTAAGTTGCTGAAGCTGACCTCAAACCTGCAATCCTCCTGTCTTAGCCTCCTAAGTACTAGGATTACAGGCATGCTCCACTGTGCCCAAATAAGAATCATATTCTAAACCAGGTGTGGTGGCACATGCTTGTAATCCCAGTACTTGGGAGGCTAAGACCAGAGGATATGGTTTGCGGACAGCCTCAGCTACTTAGTAAGGCCCTCTGCAACTTAGTGAGACCTTGTTTCAAAATAAAGAATAAAAATAGGGCTGGGAGTAGAGCTCGGAGTTAGAATCCCCTGGGTTCTATCCCCAATACCACAAAAAAAAATATGACTCTGGGGATGCTACTGGGGATGAAACCCAGGGGCATCTACCTCCAAGCTATAACCCCAGTCCTTTTTAAATTTTGAAACAGGGACTTGCTAAATTGCTGAGGCTGGCCTTGAACTTGTGATGTTCCTGTCTCTAACTAGAGGCGTAGTCTTTTAATTTTATGTCTATCTCCTACTAACAGCAAGTGTGGTGAGGGCATGAGCCATGTCTTATCTATCTTCACGTGCCCTTCTGAGACAGTGCACACAAAATGACGACCAATACATGTTCCTAAGTCACATGGAAGGGCCACAAAAGCCAGAGAATGGAGCCAGGTCTGCAGTTCACCTGCAGACAGTGGAACACGCAGCACCTCATCGCAGCAAAACCAGGACAGGAAGCTTTGCCATGGACAGAAGCCAGCAAGTCAGTGGCTCCTGGGAGTGCCATCAGAAAGGACAATGAGGACCAAAACATCAGCACAGCCTCTCAGCCTGGGGCAAAGGGAGAGGAGGGAGTGCCAAGGCAAAGGCCTACATTTTTTCTTCCTCTTGCCCCAACACCAATGCCTACAAACTAATTTCCCTGTCCCTGGACAACTACGTTTGTCCTGCTTGCCAAGCCAACCTTCACTCAACCCCTGAAGTAATAATGTCTCTGGAACACAGATCCTCCACTGTCTTCCCATTAATCTACAGACCAGTTCTCAAATGAACTCTGAAACCCAGGCCCTTCATCTCCTGGCCAGCTAGCTCCACCTGCTATGGCTCCCAGCTTCTTACTGCATGCTTAAATGCATATGCGGCCAGGATTCGTCTCCCCTTCCCTCCCTGCCCCACCACAGGCCTCACCCTTCCACCTTGGAATGCCTTCCCACCTCAGTTTCCAACCTTTTTAAAGAAGACAACCTTTTTAACAATTCAGCCGACACAGTGCCTCCTCCAGGAAGCCTTCACTGAACCTCAGTCTCCCCCTCCACTCACTCTTGGGTGCTCCCAAGCTTGTCACACTGCACTAACCACAGTGGAATGCTGCCATTTCTTCATGCATCTGTCTCTTACCCATGTGTGCTGTGAACTCCCTGAGCACAAGAACCGTGACATTCATCTTGGTGTCCCTGGTATGAAACACAGAGGCTTATAGGTAGCTGGTGCTTCTTGTTTTGGGGACTCCCCAAAACAAGAAAAGTCCCAGTTCTCTTCAACAAATTCATCTGCTTGGTCTACTAGCTGTCCTGGTGAGGGGAAGGTGAGATGCTCACAGGAAGAACATGACCCAGATATGCCTCAATGCTATGAAAAAAAGGCACTTCCTTTCCATTGCATATTCCCCAAAATAAATTTGAAAACCAGAATATTCTGGAAATCAGGCTTAACTCAAAGTTCAGGATCAACAGATAGATCATTTTAAAACACAGCATTTAGACCCCAACTTCATCCCATGCTGAAAATTTGGGATGTTAAGACACAGTAGTTAAAAGACTGCTTCATAATATAAGACAAAACTTGGCCCTGGAGATTCTTTATAGGCATGATAGTAGACGAATTCAAAGACAGCATTATTCCCCTGAACCCTAAGGAAATAATCGGGCAAGCATGCATAATTGTGGCACTGTTAAAAAAAAAAAAAAAAACTGACAATGTCCAATAGGAGAGAGTCCACTAGTAGGCACATCACTAGCTGTTTAAAAGGATGAAGCAAAGCTGTGTGGACACTGGGATGTACATGGTGCTCTGCAAAGTAAAAAAAAAAAAGTGTAACAGGTGTATTACCATCCCCTGGGTTGTGCACATGCACATTCAAAGTGGTGAAGAACAAGGGTAGACTACAAGGGAAGTTTAACTTTGATGCTGTACTTCCTGTCCTTTTGCACTCTTGACTTTTTTTTAACAAGTATGCCTACCACTGGGGATGAATAAAACACTGATTTTTAAAAACTAAAGGCACCAGTACAGATAACCCTATAGGCTCAAGATCACAGTTTCATTATTCCTTTTCAAAGTTAGACAGTTTCAGAAAGGAAGGGAGGGAGGGAGGGAGGGAGGGACGGACATATGCAAAACTACATACCTGCATTTATTCGGCTGTCCAATGTCCCCCAAAAAGCAGACTTGGTTTTCTTCTCTACTCTCCAAAGCCCATTCAGAGCTGACCTAAAGACAAAAACAAACCAATGAATGAATGGATAAGTAAACAAATAAGTAAGTAAGTAAGTAAACCATTGGATCTGAAAATAAGTACTTCATTAAGGAAACAGCCCAAACCTAAACAGGCAGGAAAACACATTTTGGAGGAAGAGAAAAACAAAATTGATAATTAAAGAGGACAGAGAGATATCTTAGGGTGTAAATATCAAATAAGATATTATTGTCATTGCTGCAAGAAAGGAAGCTGGGGACATTTGCTTCCTGGAGTAGAGCAGGGGTCCAAAGTGAAGATCATAACTTTTCCATCAACAACCTTTTTCCTGACACTGTGAATAATGGTTTAGGATGCCCAAAGATATGCTTTTATTTCCCATTCTCATTTCCTTTAAAATGATCCTCTCTCAACCTGGTCTACACTACATACACAGAGTTCTGTATTACTATAACAGCTTTCCTTGTTTCTCACAAATTGTGTGTGTGTGTGTGTGTGTGTGTGTGCGCGCGCGCACGCACACACGCGCATGCAATATTAGGAATTGAACCCAGAAGCATTCTCCCTTCAAACTACACACCCAGCACTATTTTATTTTTTATTTAGCAACAGAATCTCACTAAATTGCTGAGAGTCTCGCTAAGTTGCTGAGACTATCCTCAAACCTGCAATCCTCCTATCTCAGCTTCCCAACTACTGGGATTACAGGTATGTGCCATCATGCCCAGCTTGCTTCTTGCAAACTCTTTAACAGTAGAATAAAATTATTTTTGCCAAGAAGGAGCTACCAAGCTTAATGATTTGAAACTGGTTTCCAAGTTAATGTAAACTGTGGTCTCAATTTTCTGCCCTATCATTCAACACTGTTTATCAGAATCCAGTCTTACAAAGAACACAACCCCAGGCATTACAAGGCAGCAGCAAGGGCAGTGGGGAGGGGAGGTGGGTTGGTTCCCACTGAGGCAGGAGTGCAGCACTGCCACAGTGCCTCCCAGCCAGGAGGGACACGGCACAAATGAAAGCTAAGATCAATGCAGTGTGTCACGATGCCATCTCCAGAGCCTCTCACCGACTCTGGTGGCCAATGTTGGCGAGGGCCAGCTAAGGAAGGCCTTCTGCACAGGGTGAGATTTAGCAAAAGTAATGATGTGATGACTTTTATTTGGCTACTTTGATAACAACAATTTTTTTTTTTTTTTGCGGAACCAGGGATTGAACTCAGGGGCATTTTACCTCCGAGCTATACCCCCAGTCCTATTTTTTATTCTTTATTTTGAAACCGAGTCTCACTAAGTTGCGGAGTGCCTCACTAGGTAGCTGAGGCTGGCCGCGAACCCGGATCCTCCGGTCTCAGCCTCCCGAATGCTGGGATTACAAGCGTGCGCCACCACGCCCGGCTGATAACAACAATTTTAACAAGATTCATAGAACAAATCTTTACATCTTCAGCCTTTTAAAAATTAATACAATCAATTGCTTTAATTATGTAAGTGGATACACTGCCCCATATCAAAACAGCGATTAGAAATTAGCTAA
Source organism: Graphiurus murinus (assembly GCA_004027655.1). NCBI lineage: Eukaryota > Metazoa > Chordata > Mammalia > Rodentia > Gliridae > Graphiurus > Graphiurus murinus. The sequence goes on along the minus strand of PVLC010003188.1, from coordinate 47,209 downwards.
ATGCTTATGACTTGCTTGGCTCAGAAGCAGGGCTTCAAATGACACATTTAGGAGATTACTCTATTCAGCAAGTGTTTTTGTGCAGCTCTCCATGTCAAAAATTGAGCTGGATAAAGATACAGCAAAGGAAAAGAACAATATGGTCCCTGCCCAAATGGAGTTTATAGTCTACAGGAACAACAGAATCAAACAGAGAAGCATAGGTAGAGGTCTATGAATTAAAAATGGAGGTAAAACAGAGAGCATACAACATGGACATGTGATTAAGTCAGGGGTTCAGAGGGCAGTAACATACAGCTGAGACATAACATATGTCTGGAGAGAAATCAGGCTGGGAAAAAGGACCAGCATGTGCAAAGACCCTGTAGAGAGGAGTTGGCCTGGTCTCTCCAGCTGCATGAATGGGGGAACCTGCTACAATTCCTCATTTTACACGTGGGCACTGAACAGTACTAGCTTACTCTGGTTACTTGTTTAAGAGGCTACCTGCGGCCCTCTACTACAGGTTTCTCTATAGGACACCTTTATCTGCAGCTGCCAAAGATGAACAAAACTTGACCAGAGAACTCTCTGCTTTGGAGCAAGAAGAAGTTTGCTCCAAACCAGGGAAGGGACACAGACTCAGAGCATCTTAGGGCAGGAAGGGACCTATAAGTCCCACCAGGCCTGGGCCCCTTTCAGAAGGGCTACCACACAGGCCTTTTTAGAATGTACAAACTTTTTAAAACACACCATCAGATCATATGGTAAACTTAGGACTCATGGAGTTTCTCTGGGACTCCTACAAGATTCCAGGGTCAGACTAAGTCATGAAGATTCTTCTAAAACTAGGATTCCATAAAAACCTGTAATCAAATAGATTTGGGTTTCCCTGACACTTTCTCTATTACCAATAAGACTGTATTGAAATCATACTGACCTTCCATATTACTGGACAGGACAATAAAATGCCATAAATTGTGATATGTGGCCTTAAACTCTTCGAGAAAACAAAATTCTTAGACATTATACATTTTGTATGCTGATTTAGCAACAACAAAATCCCTGCTCTCAGAGAATGACATTTTATTGATTAAAAAGTAAAGAACACCCACATAGCACTTACAACACACATTAGCACTATTCTAAGCACTTAAACCCTAGGACTGCGGACCCACCATATAAGAAATGACAACTGGTCTCATTCAGGGTGACAGTGCTGTTTAGTGTCTCACCATTTATGTAATGGCTTCTTCCAGACATTTCTTTAAAAATAAAGAGCAAGTAGAAAAGGAACAAGACCAGTTTATAAACATTTCAGTTAATTCCAGGAAATCAATTTGAGCTTCTTACTACAAGATCCACCACCCCACCCCACCCCCATCCAAAAAAAAAAAAAAAAAACTTCAATGCTAGAAACATACACCAGTAGGAATCACAAAATATCCTTTAAAAAGGAACATGAGTCAGGAGTGGTGGCGGATCCAGGTTCGAGGTCAGCCTCAGCTACCTAGTGAGGCATTCTACAACTTAGTGAGACCCTGTTTTAAAAATAAAGAATAAGAGCCGGGTGTGGTGGTGCATGCTTGTAATCCCAGCATTTGGGAGGCTGAGACCGGAAGATCCAGGTTCACGGCCAGCCTCAGCTACTTAGTGAGGCACTCCGCAACTTAGTGAGACCCTGTTTCAAAATAAAGAATAAAAAATAGGGCTGGGAGTGTAGCTCGGAGGTAGAATGCCCCTGAGTTCAATCCCCAGTACCGCAAAAAAAAGAATAAAAATAGGGCTGGGGATGTAGCTCGGAGGTAGAATTTCCCTGAGTTCTATCCCCAGTACTACAAAAAAAAAAAAGAAGAAAAGAACATGATTCACTGGGTTCAAATCCTAACTCAATGGAATACAAAGCAGCTTAGGGAATGCAAAGGATAATGACGAGCAATCAGAAGCTTTCTAATGAAAGCAGTGAATACTTCCCCTGGTGAAATTGTCAAGAGTTTGAAAGAAAGTATCTTTCTTTCAGTGACAGATTACCTTTGTGGTCCAATTTTGTAGATGCTGCTTTATGTGGGGAAAAGAGAACTTCTGCAGACTCTTCCCATTTCTTTAGTGGATCGCATTCTTTTGCAAGAGGCAGGGACACCTGACACTCGGTTAGTGAAGGGCAAGTACACAAAACCAAAGGGTTCTGTGGGCGGGAAGGAGGCCTGGCTGCAAGGGGTGGGGTGTCTCCAAGATTTTCCAAGATGCAAATTCCAGGCATCTCTGTCAGAAGACACTAAAACTTAAGGGCATCTTTTGAAATCTCTTCAAGGAAAGGATGATTATAGTAGACAAAAGAGAAATAAAAATAGACCATTTTGGTGTTCAAAAATGCAATCATCAGAATGTGACTGCTTTGAGCCCAAGGCCACTGCCACGTTTACACAGTAAAAACAGAGTAGGTGGCAGTTAAAAATTAATGACAAGAATCAAAATACATTACAGGTGTCATCTATTTTCACTAAAGATACCATCTCACCTACAGCGAGTTATCTTATGCCTGCCTTCCAGAAATCAAAGCCTTTGATTGCTGAAGTAGAAAATACAAGTAAAATATCGGTCAGCTGAACTCAGAAAAACTGAAAAGAAAAATGTATAAAGTTGAAAAAGTCCTGAAATTGATGCATAATGCCTTAAGAAACTTTAAGACTATAGATCTTAAACCTTAAAAAGTTATTTCAGCAGCCATCAGTGTGTGGGGGGGAACAGCAGGCGGGGGGGGGTGGGGAGGTGCATGTGTTTGTGATACTGGGGATTAAACCCAGGGGCATTCTTCCTGAGTACATCCCCACCCCTTTTTTATTTATTTGTTTGTTTGTTTGTTTGGTTTGGTTTTGAAATAGTCTCTCCAGGTCACTGAAAGTCTTGCTAAATTGCTGAGGCTGGCCTTAAACATGTGACCCTCCTGTCTTAGCCTCCCAGGTACTGGAATCACAGACATGTACCACAAAAACACAACAATATAAACTCATGGTGGCACAAGTTTGTAATCCCAGTACTTGGGAGACTGAGACAGGAGGATTGCAGGTTCACAGCCAGCCTTAGCTACTTAGTGAGACCCTCTGCAACTTAGTGAGACCCTGTTTCAAAATAAAGAATTAAAAATAGGGCTAGAGTTGTAGCTCAAAAGTGGTAGAATGCCCTGGGTTCAAGAGGACAAAGCGAGTTTTGCCTTTTTTGGTTAGTGCTTCACCTGAGCACCTGCTAGTTAATGGACACATAGCTAAGTAAATAGTACATGAAAGATGATGGTAAAAAACTAAGCAACATTATGCAAAAAACAACCAGCAAGTGTAGCCACAAGCAAGTCACTTTCATCTCCGAGCCTTGCCTTACTTTAACCTCAGAGAAAACATTGAGTCAAAGGATTGGTGTCAAGGTCAGACCTTTCAAAAGGTCTTCTCCGAGCATTTGTACACAATGCCTTTTTCACAAGAGGCTGGAGATGTCATATTGCTCAGAAAGGTACAAAGTACTGCAGTAACATTCATGGCAGAGAACTAGCATGGCCATGAACCTGCTGGAGGAACAAGAGAATAAACAGGGATTCTGAGCAGAAGACTGTCTCAGATGACACAGTCCAGCACTGAAGAGCATGGGCTGGCATCCTCACCCTGGGTCTGAGTCCTCACCCTGGGTCTGAGTCCTGGCTCCCCACCTCCTGGTTGCAATCGTAGGCAAGTTACTAAACATCCCTAACCCTCAATGTTTTCAGTGTAAGTAGTGAGATAAAAATAGCATTCGTGTCACAGGGCTGTCAAGAGTTAAACGAGTAATGTATTTAAAGTGCCCTGGAGAGTTTAACATGCAGGAAGCACTAATATTTTGACCATAATTTTGGCTAAACCAATTATAGCTTGATGGAATACAGTTCTAGTCAAGGAGAAAGAACCCCAATATGTACTAGGCATCTTCATCTTATGCGTGGAGCAGGCGAGCCGCATGCACTGAATTGTCATAAAAAGCACAAGAGGTACCTAACAAAGATGTATGATTACAATGCACCAATTATGATATTAAAAAAATAATAAAAAATTTTAAAAAAGCATGAGAGGTTTCAGGCTAATCAGTATGAGTGTCAGAGGCCAAAGAATACGTGACTCCTGATTCCTGGGAATGGGGGCAGGGTGCTCTAAAATGCACCCTATCACCAATACTGCTGCCGAGTGCTTTTTGGAGTCTAACATCCACTTAGGAGACTGATTAAATTCCAATGTCCTTCTCCCAGAGACTGAAAAACCTGTCATTAAAAAAGAAAAAAATCATAGAAGTGCCCCAGCCTTGTCTGCGTTCTAGCCCATGACTAACACCCCACTCTGGCACCACTACTGCAGGGATGGGGAGGAAAGTTCTGGTGGCTTCTAGCAGAGGCCCACCCTGTGTAGGCAGGGAACCTTCTAAAGACCTAACACACACACCAAGCCACAGAAACAGTCTCCGATTTTCTTTCAGCCCCATCCCAGTGGCTTGCCTCCCACAGAGCCACAGAACAGACTTCTATCTATTGCTCCCCGACCCCAGTGCTCTGCCCAGAGCCGGGATAACAGTTCTGATGAAAGCATCGCAAGATACCGTAAAGCTGATGGATTCCAGCCAAAAGCATGACATAATAAAAATACAAAATCTCCTCGTTTTTCCTGTCAGCAAGTCAGAATTATGGCTTTTCTATATGCCACTCCTGCCACACAGAATAACTCACTTCCAACTATAGCAGCGATTCCAGGAATACCCCAGAATCGTAAATGCCGCTTCATTTACAATAAACTTCTAGGGATGATCAAACAATCAATGGCAGCTCGATGGCCCAGGGCTCTCTGTGCTGCTACCCCCAGCCCGCCTCGCCGCTGAGAGGAGGGCTCTGATCAAAGCAGACACTGCACTTGCCTAATTAAAGTCAATAAGTGTCTCCCTAAAAGCTACACTGCATCAAAATTCTTTGCTGCTTTTCCTCCTCCTCCTCCTCCTCCACTTCCTCCTCCTCCTCCTCCTCCTCCTCCTCCTCCTCCTCCTCTTCTTCCTTCTCCTCCTCCTCCTTCTCTTTCTCCTTCTCCGCCCTCCTCCTCCTCTTTCTTTTCTACAATACTGGGAATTGAACCCAGGGGCATTCTACCTCTGAGCTACACCCCCAGCCCTAGTTTTTATTCTTCATTTTGAAACAGGGTCTCACTAAGTTACAAGGGCCTCACTAAGTAGCTGAGGCTGGCTTCAAACCTGCGATCCTCCTGTCTCAGTCTCCCAAGTACTAGGATTACATGCATGTGTCACCACACCTGGCTATTTTTCTTCTTTTAAAGTAATTACTATAATCCATCTATAATGTTATTAAAGAGCACAGACTATAAGATTTAGTGAGGCCATACACATGCCCTCTCGTGGATCAAAAATAGGATGTCAGAAGTGGCCACTTGAAAAAGGGTGAAGAGGGGAGGGTGGCTGCCACGGTATGCGCTTTTTCATCATTCATTCCTGAAATGATTATAAAGCACCCTGCCGCTGCCACAAAGCCTGCCATTTATACAGCACTTTTTCACTTAAAAGGGCTTTGACATCCACACCCACACTGGAGTCTCACAGCGCCTTTCATGGAGGATAGAACTTGGCTTCAGGTGTCCCATGGTCAACTGGCCAGTCAGTGGCAAGACCGGGTCTGGAACACACCCGCTGACCACCAGCCTGACGCCCTTCTTGCTTACCACAGGGCTGCCTGGGGGCAGGGCATAGGGCTCCGGGGGATACAAAGATGGGACATAAATACATGTGAGCGCAGTGGACCCCTGCAGTCCACTAACACCTGGCAAGACTAGCATACACATGGGTACCTGGAGTCCGAGGATGTGGAAGGGCCGCCGAGAGCTGGAAGGTAAGACCTGTAGAGGTCAGACAAGTGCCCAACACCGCAGGCTGCAAGGTCACTGGGGAAAGTGAACCTGCTGTGGTTTACAGGAAGAAAGGACTAAAAAAAATAGACAGGAAGGGGGCAGCCATTCCAGGAAATGGTCAAGCAGAAGAAATCCTGTGAGGTACATGCAGCCAGAGATATGCAGACAGGAGGGACCGTGCAGGAAAATGACAGATGGTGAGAAAAAGTGAGGAGATACACTTGGGGACAGTCTCAACAGCAGTCCCTTCCTGTAGGCAGCAGGGAAAACTGCCAATCAGAAAGAGGCCCAGGTTCCAGCCCAGCTCTGCCAGGACCTGCCCGGTCTTGAGCGAGCCTTTTAAGCAATCTGAGCTCAAATCCTGAATAATGAAAAAGTATTAGATGATCTCCAGGGCTCCTAACAGAACAGAAGCAGTTAGAAGTCTGAGCTTGGAGTTGCCTTAATGGGGTTCAGATCTCAGTTCTAACATTGTGTGACCTTAAGCAAGTTTCTTAACCTCTCTGAGTTTCTGTTTCCAATGTAAATTAGTAATAGTACAAGTATCTGCTTCACAGGGTTTGTTGTGATGATCCAAGATTTCCCTAATCTCTTATGCTAAAATGAAAAGCTTAGACCCATTAGGAGATCAGTTTTCTCTGAGTACACGCAAGGCTTTTAAAAACCTTTAGATAAAACACAAACAAAAAAACAAATAATATGAACAAAGCCTAACTTACCAATCTTTGGAACAATATTATGCTGTCCCCTAACACAATTAATTTTTCATTCATTTGCATTCCCAAGCTATCATGATGCACAGACATATACTCTGCTGCTAATACGCCATTTGACCCAGCCTGCAGTCACCAGAATTCAGAGGAATACACAAGAAACCACCCTGCATCCCCCAGTCTTGCTAACTCTTGCTAATTTATGTGTGTGTGTCTACTGCAGACCCAGGTCTTCCCTCTCTTTTATTAGGCAGGAGCCTCCTTTGGAGCATAAATACACCTACATAGTGCCTCCTTGAAGTCCCAAGGAGGTCTACAATTCTTCTATCAAATAGCCCTGTCTGGCTGAGCGTGGTGTCCCACAGACAGTGCTTCAATTTAGACAAATCGGCATCCATTGTATTAAACTATTGTGGTAACATCTGGTCTTTCCTTACACTTTTTTTTTTTTTTTTTTTTGTGAGGGGAGGGGAGGGGATGGTACAGACCCCAACCACGGAGTTTCTCTTCTCCTTTCTAGAGAATAAAAGTGTAGAAAGAGGAAAGAGTAATAATTTGCTCACAACTTAACAATTAGTGAGGGCAAATATTATGACAGGATGTAAATGACTAATTTGGCTAAATAACTAAATGAGAAATAACTCATTTGCTCCTGGAAATCATCATTTGAGTAAAGCAAACAAACTCATGGTGTAAAGCCTGCAGCGCACAGCCTAATAGAAAGAAGAGAATGCAAGAAAAGGTACATCAGAGCCGGGCGTGGTGGTGCACGCTTGTAACCCCAGTACTTGGGAGGCTGAAACAGAGGATTACAGGTTCAAAACCAGCCTCAGGCACTTAGTGAGGCTCTCAGCAACCTAGTGAGACCCTATTTCAAAATAAGAAATAAAATCTGGCTGAGGGTGTAGCTTGCAGGTAAAATGTTTCTGGGTTCAAAAAAAAAGAAAAGAGGTCAGCAAAGAAAAGCACTCCCAAGACATGGCAAGGTAATGATCCATGACACTCAGATCAAACAGGCCACACCCAACAAATGAGCGTGTGCAGAGGGAGGTGGAGAGCAGGAGCTGGTGCAGTCAGCCCGATCCAGGAGGTGTGAGGAAAGCCAACATGGAGGACTTTAACATTCAGGTTAAGAATTCAGCAGCTGGGATCAAGTAGGCAAGTAGCTTCTAACTTTCAGTTACTGTTTGCTCATCTAAAAAATAAAAATGAAAGTAATTATTTTAAAAGATTGTTTTAAACTCTGGGAACAGACAAGCAGACAGGTGTGTCTACAAGACTGCCTGGTTCACGGTGGGCAGGCTAATACTCTGAGCCAGTGGAGGTGGTGGGAAGGACACACACGGTGAGAACAGGGCTGGATGCAGGGTCTTCCAAACCAGAGAAACGTGAAGAAAGGGGGCGTATAACCCTCAACTGAGAAAAGCAGGAGGCCTGTGTGGAACAGACGGTGAGAAAGCTGGGTTAGGCTGCAGGGGAGCGCTCTTGCCCACTGAGGAGTCTGGACTTTCCCTTAAGGAGACAAGGCCTGTGGAGAGCTTGCCTTCTGGCTCACATGAATTCCTCAGAAACAAGAAAATCCCCCTGTGTGCCTGTGCTGTGTGGGGGTGGGGATTGTCAGACATAGGAGATAAAAGGGAAGGATGGGCACAGGATGCCTGGCACTGAACAGTATAAAAATGATATCCTTAAGCTGGGTATGGTCACACAAGCCTGTAATCCCAGTACTTAAGAGGCTGAGAGAGGAGCTCACAGGATCAAGGACAGCCTCAGCAATGTAGCAAGGTAGCAAGACTCTCAGCAACCTAGCAAGATCACATTTCAAAAGGAAAAATTTAAAGGGCTGGGGGATATAGCTTGGAAGTAGAATGCTCTTAGGTTCAATTCCCAGCACACACACACACGTTATATATTTATCATATATATGACATATATAACATATATATTATATAACACACACACATATAATATATAGTTGAAGGATATGTATATCCTTCTTTTCGAATATTTTAAATGAATCAACTAGTCTAGGGTGGATATATGGGCGCTACGTTGAGTTCCTCCTACCCAGCTACATAGTGAACATCCCAGGACAATAAAAGTTAACTGGGCAAATAGCCTCAAATACTGCTGTGGGTAAGATATTCCCTTGGGAATATACACCTTCACCCCACATTACTATATATACTAACAGATACACACAAACAAGGAACTTCTTTTAAAAGTAAATAAATAAAACGAGAAGCTAGAGGTTTTCTGTGAATACAATGAGAATGAGTCAGAAAAAAACTTTCCCACAGCTTCTGTCCCTGGCTGAAGAGCCCGGGTGGTCATTTACTAAGTGCACTGAGGAACCAACATTGCCACGTGACTCAGCCTCCTCTGCCCAGCAGTCAGGGGGAGGAGCCCACTGGGCTGCTCTTGGGAGTCACTCTGGATTATTTTTGTAACATCATGTCCTTGGATAAAAGAGAACGCAGAGTCAGAAATCAGAGGCCATCTATTACTCATACAGTCGCTAACACAGGCCTGATTCCCTGTTATCCAGAATTCAGTGTTCTGGATAACTGGCAGGCACAAGGTACCTATGTTTCCAGGGATCTGAATACAGCACGATGCACAAAAACCACGTGGCATGGAATTGCATCAACCTGTGATGATTCAGAAGACTTAGACCTCAGACCCGAGAATGGTGATTTTGACACATTTTCTTTTCACAAGACTATGTGGGGCAGAACTGGGGAAGTAGCACTGCATACACCAGTTCCCTTGTGCCTCCATTCAGTTACACGCAGAGCTCTGTGACGTGCGCCCAGCCAGGCATCCTCTCAACATTTCTTTTTTTCTTTTGCAGTACTGGGGATTGAACTCAGGGGCTTTCTACCTCCGAGCTATACCCCAAGCCCTATTTTTTATTCTTTATTTTGAAACAGGGTCTCACTAAGTTGCGGAGTGCCTCACTAAGTAGCTGAGGCTGGCCGCGAAACCGGATCCTCTGGTCTCAGCCTCCCAAATGCTGGGATTACTAGCGTGTGCCACCATGCCTGGCTCTCTCAACATTTCTGATACTGGCTAAAGCTGTACTTGTCCCATGCATTCATTCCAGCTACATACACAGCTAATAATTATGTTGCACAACCTCAGGTCCTTAGATGCCAAATCTCATGGCTCCCTTGGTAACATATATATATATATATATATATATATATATATATATATATATATACACACACACACACACACACACACACAGCTAACCAAAGAATATATATATATTTTTTTTTAATATAGGATTGAATCTATACTGACCAATATTGAGCTACACCCCCAACCATTTTAATTTTTTGTTTTGAAACAGGGTCTTGCTAGGTTGCTGAAAGTCTCACTATGTTGCTGAAGCTGGTCTGGAACCTGTGATTTTCCTATCTCAGTCTCCCAAGTACGGGATTATAGGCATGTGCCACCACGTCTGGCCAAAATAAATATTAATGAAGGCATTATTGCTGCCTTTTAGCCTTCCTCCAAATGAATACCAAAAAAAGCAGAATCAGCTAAACTGCTCATGTCCACTGACTAATATAAAATCAATAAATACAATTATGTGTGTTTTACATTTTACAAAGCACTTTCAATACATCATCTCAATCACCACACTATTTGAAGTATCATTCTTATTTTACTCATAAGTAAACTAAGGTTTAATGATGCTAAGTGACTTGTGAAAGGTCACATATATTTATTAACTGGGACTCAAATCCAAGTCATTAGGGGGCAAGGGGAATAGGGATGACTAAAGAAAAAGGGCAAATGAGTGTGGAGAGAAGATGGCATTTCACCAAATTAAAGAAACAGGAAGCCAGGCGTGATGGCGCACACTTGTAATCCCAGCATTTGGGAGGCTGAAACTGGAGGATCCGGGTTTGCAGTCAGCTTCAGCTATCTAGTGAGGCATTCCACAATTTAGTGAGACCCTGTTTCAAAATAAAGAGTAAAAAATAGGGCTGGTGATGTAGCTCGAAGGTAGAATGCCCCTGAGTTCAATCCCCAGTACCGTACATACCCCTAATCCCAGTACTAGGAAGGTTGAGACAGGAGGACTGCAGGTTCAAGGACAGCCTCAGCAATGTAGCAAGACTCTCAGCAACCTGGAGAGACCCTGTTTAAAGAAAAAAATAAAAAGGGCTGAGGTGTAGCTCAGAGATAGAATGCCCTCTAGGTTCAATCCCTAGCACCACCCCCATATACACACAGGAATAGGATGCCATTTTTTAATTGTATCTTTAAAAAAAAAAATTGGAGTGATGGCTGATTCAATTTTTTAAAATTTATTGGTGCATCTTAGTCATACATCATTATGAGGTACAGGATGGTAGATGCATACATGCACACATCACTCATTTAGCCCTTCCCCACTTCCCACTCCATTCCCTCCCTCTCCCTCCTTCTCATGTTTGGCCTAGTGATTGACTTTGAAATATTTGTGAATGTACATCATGCACATTGTTTTAAATTTAAATACAAGCTTGGATAAGGTGGAAGTATAAATTACTGTCACCTTCCAAATATAGATGTTTCTTAGAATAATAATAAATATATACATTCAACCCTATAGAAATGATATAAGCAACGATATCACTGTAAAGTACTACTCCCCAGACAGTTACAGTTATGTTTTTGATACAACTTTTGAGGCCAATTTGGTCCCACATATCAATCTGGATTTAAAAATCCTCATACACTTTGCATAACCTTTCAGTAACCCCACAATAGAGGAACAGAAAAAACAGGTTACAAAATAGCATGTATAGGATGTATCTATGACACACACACACACACACACACACACACACACACGTAACCCTGAACAGAGGAAGAAACTGGGGAGTGGGGAGGACACTAACTGGAGTTGGCATGTATACCACACATTTAATAACTGTGAGGAACTATTTAGCTTCTTATTTTATATCCTGTAACATCAGAATGCTCAGGATGGGGCTCAAACTTTCCCACTTCCCAATCTCTCCCTGAGACTTCCCAAAGTGCTGAGAGTCGCCTGGCCCAGATGACTAAGAGTCTAATACAGGAGGTCAAGTCCATTCAGATCAGCCATGGGAGGTGAAGAAAACTTAAGCTCACAGTCGATACAGGCCAGATGCTGGATTTTAGTACAAGAATCAAGGATAAACTGTGAACCCATATGGGCAGACACAGTTTTAAAACTATTATAACCTATTGTAAACTACTATAGATCACCCTATAATGGCATTTCAGAGGGGAGTTTAACAATTCAGTGGCTTTTAATGTGATCACAAAGTTGTGCGACCAATTTTCATCACTCCACAAAGGAACCCCATGCTCCGCACCAGTCACTCTCCATGCTCCGTGCCCCACATCCTGGCGAATGTTCAACTATTTGCCTATTCTAGATACTTCACATGAACAGTATCGTACCACAATGTCTCCAAGGCTCATCCAGGTTATAGCATGGATTAGTACTTCATTTTTTCTTTGTGGCTGAACATATTCTTTTGTACGGAGGCTTTAAACTTTTTAAAAATCATTTTAAAGAAATAAAAAAATAGATGTGATGATACTCTTTAAAAATCACCATAGAGCTGAGCATGGTGGCCCATGCTTGCAATCCCAGTACTTTGGAGGCTGAGACAGGAGGATTGCAGGTACGAGGACAGCCTCAGCAAGTAGTGAGACTCTCATCCACCTAGAGAGACCCTATTTCAAATAAAGAATGAAAAATCAGGCTGAGGGTGTAGCTTGGAGGTAGACTGCCCCTGGGTAGAATCACCATAGAAAACCAAAAAAGTATTATCAGAGGAGAATTCTTTACCCCTTCATTTTCTCATTTGATCCTAGCAACTTTGTCTTCATTTCCTCAGATGAGGAAACCAAGGCTCGCAGAGATGACATAACTTGCTGAATGTCAATGTCTTTGGTAAAGATCTGGGGTGTAACATGAACCCTGGGGATACACACTGCCTTGATCCATGGATCTTTTGCTTTGTGGTATTACATCACATTAAGATGGGACAGATCTGAGAACATTTAAATGCTGGGGCGGGAAGGGAGTCAGGATGCAGGCAGTGGTGTAAGAGGGAGAAAGATACTCTGCTCACCAATCATCAGAAGATGGAAAGGAACACACACCAAATCCCTACTAGGCAATGGGTGGCAGACTCCGGCGGCCTGCCATCATCTTTCCTCTCTTTCTTCAACAGTAACTTCCAGCTGTGCTCACAGTAATGCCTACAGCTGCCAGCCTCCCTTGCAGCAAAATGAGGCCACCCGAGTAAGTTTAGGCCCAGGGGACACAAACGAAAGTGCTGTGTGGCAACTTCTCTGCTGGAGGGTAGCGTGTGGCCTTTGCCTCTTTTTCTTAAGCCCTTCCCAGATCTACAGCCTGGATGATGGATGCTGCCAAGTTGAATGAGGGGAGCAAACACCATTGCAAAGGATGCCCCCCAACGATGGCACGGTGTGAGCTGAAAGAGCGGAAGTCTTTGTGGAACAGAGTCGCCATGTCACTGTGGGCCACCACAGAGCAAATATACAGCACAAAGGAATTACCACTTGTACCACTTTCAAGTGTATAATTCAGTGGCAATCGTTACATTCATAATGTTGTATAACCATTACCATAGCTATCCTTTTCCAGAATGACTTCGTTATCCCAAACAGAAACTCTGCACCCATTAAACGATAACTCTTTCCTCCTTCTCCCCAGAGCCCAGGGCCACCTCTACTCTTCTTTCTGTCTTTATGAATTTGACTATTCCAAATAGCTCACCTAAGTGGAGTTAATCACACCATATTTGTCCTCTGTGTCTGATTTATTTCATTTAGCATAATGTTTTCAAGGTTCATCCATATTACAGCATGTATCTGAATTTCATTCTTTTTTTATCAATTAATAAGCCGGGCGTGGTGGCGCATGCTTATGATCCCAGTACTTGGGAGGCTGAGACTGGAGGATCTGGATTCTCAGACAGCCTCAGCTACTTAGGTCCTATGCAATTTAGTGAGACCCTGTTTCAAAATAAAGAATAAAAAATAGGGTGGGGGTATAGCTCAGAGGTAAAATGCCCCTGGGCTCAATCTCCAGTACCACCACCACCAAAAAAAAAAATTTTAATAATATTCTTGTGTGTGTGTGTGTGTGTGTGTGTGTGTGTGTGTGTGTGTTACTTTATCTATTCAGCTGCTGGTAGACACTGGGATTGTTCCCACATTTTGGCTCTTATGAATAATGTTGCTAGGAACATTGGCGTATAATTATCTGCTTTCAGCTCTTCAGGATATATAACCTAGGAGCGGAATTGCTGGATCACATGATAATTCTATGTTTAATTTTAGGGGGAACTGCCAAACAGTTCTCCACAGTAACTGCATCATTTTTCAGTGCCACTAACCATGCACAAGGGTTCCAGTTTCTTCACATCCTCAACACTTGTTATTTTCCACTTTGTTATTGTTGTTTGCTTAAATAAAAGCTATCCTCATTGATATTCCTCTTTTTTTTTTTCTTTTCTCTTTTTTTTTTTTTTTTTTTTTTTTTTTTTTTTTTTTTTTTTTTTTTTTTTTTTTTTTTTTCCAGTACTGGTTATTGAACCCAGGAGCATTCTACCCTTGAGCTATACCCCCAGCCCTATTTTTTATTCTTTATTTTGAAACAAGGTCTCACTAAATTGCAGAGGGCCTCATTAAGTAGCCACAAACCCGGATGTCAGTCTCCAAAGCACTGGGATTACAAGCGTGGGCCACCACACCCAGCTGATATTCCTCTAACTTTAAGATGGTGATTCGAGAAGAACTTTTGTGCTTGTTTAAGTCACTCTAGTTGTGGAGTTTCCATCACATCCAGCCAAGTCAGTTCTAACAACACACAGGGACTGACTCTAGAATGGAGGCTACAAAACAACTCTTCCAGGACAGAAAAACAAAAGAAGGCAGGGATAGACATGAATCTAACCAACTCTAAGATTTTCTTAGATGAAAATCTGCAGACATTTTAGTACCAACTCACCATAAGCCATAAATCAGCTGTGTAAAGAAAGCACCCTCCCCTGCAGCAAAATGAGGCTGGCATGAGGACAGAAGGAGCAGAGCAGGAAAACAGTGAGGTCTGGAACCAAGAACACCCTCAGAACCCGGTCACAGTGAGCTAATCATGTGAATGCAAAGAGAAATGACAACAGGACCAATAGGGGCCAAGAATTTTGCTGGGTTAAGTGCACAAGGTTTAGCATCCCACACCTGGTCTCCTAAGTCTCTGAGTCTCAGCTCCTTCATCTATGAGTGGGGACAATACTTGTATCTTAGTGCTGATAATATCAGAACATCCTTTCCAGGGAGAAAAGAGTGATGTGGTTTCTATGGTGAACATAACTCTAAGTGATGCCTCTTGTCATGAAAGTTACATTAACACAACCCACTTATGTTCTAATCCACACATCTCACGCAGGGGCAGAATTCCTGTCCAATATCTCTCTGTCCCACCGATGATCACAATCAAAATCTGATCGGGGTTCTCTCCACAGTACATCCCATGCCTTAGGGAAAGTCACTGGCTTGACGACAATTTCCTTGAGGGCACAAACAAGACTGTTCCTTCTCTGCAGCCTCCAAGCACATTTGGCGCAGTGCCTTGAACCTAGCAGGCACGTATCTGTTCAGCAGCACACACTGAGATACAGACATGTGCTGGCAGTATACCAGTTGCTCTGCTTATCGGAAGGAATAAGAAAAAACAAGTCTTTAATATGCAAACAGATAGAACTTTTTAAAGGTTGGTTTAATTAGTGAATCAGAACCAGAAAATGTCACAGCCAGGAGTGACAGCCCTGACTAACTCATTCAACCTACTCAGATTATACATGAGGGCACAGACCAAGAGAAGTGAAGAGTCAAGTAGCATTCCCAAACCATGTTTTCTGGAACTGTTTGTGCTTCTGAGCAATGATAATAACTATCCTGTACACATAACTCTCAAAACAGAAGGGAGGAGGAAAATGGGAGCCCGCAGTGAAATCAACTGGAAAAACTGGTTAAACAAAGTTAAATAATTTTCAGCAGCAAGAGCTCTCAAGCTTTTGCTGATTGTAAATATAAACTTTGGCAAAATTATTTTACCAACAGACCTTTTTTTTTTGATGGGGTATACATATTTAGAAAAACTCCAAATCAGATGATGTTATCTTCTATTCATCAAATTCTATTAACTAATCTGACACCATCCTCTCAGCAGGCCTTCTTTCCTGGGTGGTGACAGAATACAGCAGACGCTCCTGAAAAAGCATTCACGCATAGTCATTTTTTTTGAAACAAGACCTGGCTAAGAAAGTTTCTGAGGCTGGCCTCGAATCTGTGATCCTCCCAAGTACTATGATGACAGGCAAGCGTCACCACACCCGGCTCAAGCATAGTCACATTCTCTCCTCCTCCTCCTCCTCAGTCTTGCTCACACATACACCCTAAAACTGGATAGACAGAAGCATAAGAAAGAACCTAGGATTTCAGTATAATCAGAACAAACTAAAAAAAAAGTCATTAAAAAAGCGGGGGAGATGCTGGGCATGGTGGTGCATGCTTGTAATCCCAGTACTCGGGAGGCTGAGACAGGAGGATCACAGATTTTGGCCAGCCTCAGCTACTTAGTGAGGCCCTCCACAACTTAGTGAGACCCTGTTTCAAAATGAAGAATAAAAACTAGGGCTGGGGGTGTAGCTCAGAGGTAGAATGCCCCTGGGTTCAATCCCCAGCACCGCAAAAAAAAAAAAAAATTAAAAAATAAAGAAAATAAAAGTAGGGGAGAACAGGGGATTTTTGAAATGTTACCTCAACCAGGTATACTGGAAGACAATGCCTAGGAAAAACTGTATTTACCTATTACTCAATAACCCAGACACCTGGGGGAAATTCTCGCAGTTCTGATAACAGCAGGTGGACACAAAGAAAATAACCCAAGGAGAGAGAGGAAATACCAGCCACCTAGGGAACAGTGGTGGTCCCTCCCCCGGCTGACCCTCAGCCTCTCTGCCTAGGCCTTCTTAGGTTTTTTTTCCCCTTCAACCCACTTGATTTTCCTGTTTTTCTCCCGATCTTTCTACAAGCCTGTCTTCTCCCTGTGTGATTGGCTAAGTTATAAGACACACTGGCAGCTGGCCACAGAGTCTTCCCAGAACAGAGCCCACTTTTCAGGAAACCCCTCCTCATTCCCAGCGCAGAGGATGATGGAGAGGGGAAGGGGCAGAGGGAGACGCTAGCAAGTTCAAACAGCTCACTGAGACGTGGGAGCCCAGAGAGACATGTGTTCACAAAACAGATGCCACCAGCTGTATCCAATTCATATTCAGTATGTACACATATTTTTATGAATGTATACATCTCTACTTACGTCAAATATCAGTGCTAATTTTTTGAGTCTGATAATGTCAATAAGGCCCATGAATCCCTCAGTGACATATTTTCTTAGACTAAAGCACAGGAATAGCTGTGTTATTGAAAATATCCAGCATTGTGTCATAGGTCCCTGTTAAACTTCCCAAAGAGCCTCCCCATTCTTTCCCATGCCCCCCCAGAGCTGCACACAACCTATATGTTAGAAACTTCTGCTGCATACTGCAATCACCCAATACCAACAAAACAGATTTTCAGTGGAAAAACCATTTATCTCCATAACTTCCCCTACTCTCGTCTTTATTCATGCAATTAAGCACTAATATTCGACGAGTGTTCAGGTCGTGGAACATCTTACACGACTCCTGCTACAACCCCGAGTAGAGAGAAGGAATCTCTAGTCTCCAAACACTGGCAGCCCCAGGACTCAGACCTCGACCGTCACCTTCTCTGTCTTCACTCACCACTCATATCCAGTTGCACGATTGAAGTGCGACATTTACACTGACCGTTTCCAATTTGATATCTTAGAACTGGGATCTCAAACACCCAACTACTCCAACATGGGTACTTGGAAGTTCACTAGGCATTTAAGAGTCCTCTGCACACACAGCCAACAACAGACCCCAGCAACGCCAGTACATACCTCCGCCCCCCTCCCACAGTCACCATCTGCAGCACAGTGTTCACCCCATCACTGAGCAAAACCCCCAAAGGTCAGTCCTGACATATCTCTTTCTCTTGCATCCCACATCTAAACCATCATTAATTCTATCAGTTTTAGCTTCAAAATGCACCCCATAGCCAACATTCCTCACCACCTTTCTTGCTACTATCCAACCTTAGTACCATCATCATCTTAGCATAGGCAGCGAGAAGGCAGGGGCTGTGCCAGTTTTCTTCTCTGTTATATCTGCAGTGTCTGACACACAGCAAATGTTAAATCAGTAGTGAGTGAATCCATGAATATTGACTCAAGAGGGGTGATATGACTCATCATAAGGAAATAACAAAAGCCAGGTCTTGAACCCAGATCTCCAGATACCTAGAGGAGAACTACTTCTACCTCTCCACACCATTCCTTGAAGCTTTAGAGGAAAAGAGAGAGGGCTAGACTACTGACTTTCATCCCTGTGCTCATTTCTGCTTTTTCTTTTACTGTCCCCCTCACATGCACATACTCAAAACTTCCGATAGACTTCTACTCTAGGTAGTGAGGAAATGCATACTAAAGAGTGGAATATCTGTGCAACCAAGGTACATTAAACTTTTCAGTAACACCCTTACAATTGGATCTGTTTTGGTAAAAAGCATATTTTAAAAATGAGAGACTAAGCCCGGCGTGGTGGCGCACGCTTGTAATCCCAGCATTCGGGAGGCTGAGACCGGAGGATCCGGGTTTGAGGCCAGCCTCAGCTACCTAGTGAGGCATTCCGCAACTTAGTGAGACTCGGTTTCAAAATAAAGAATAAAAAATAGGGCTGGGGGTATAGCTCGGAGGTAGAATGCCCCTGAGTTCAATCCCCAGTACCACAAAAAAAAAAAAAAAAAAAGAGAGACTAACCAGAAGTGGTGGCGCATGCCTGTCATCCCAGTACTACTTGGGAGGCTGAGTCAGAGGCTTGCAAGTTTGAGGCCAGTCTCAGCAATTTAGTGAGACCCTCAGCAGGGGGTAAGGAGGAGGGGGGTGGCAGAGAAGGCGATCAGATGTTTCTGTAGCCGAAATGCAACTGTGAACTGAAAAGAGCAGGACACAGGATTGGGAGCGGGGCATTTCTGAGAAGTAAAAAGATATACACTAAGTGCTTTGTGCATATATGTTTGCATCACTTTGAATCTCACCATGAAGTAATTTTACATTGCACCAATGAAAATATATAAAAAAGAAATATATATATACATTTTATCTGAATGCAGAGATACATTCCTCCTGGTATCCTCAAAGGAAGAACAGCTGTTAAAAAGTAAAAGGGCTGGGTTCTAAAGTAAAGAATTATATAACATCCTATCATAAGGAACCTCTTGGCATTTCCCAGACCTTCAGCAAAGCAGGATTTGGTAAAAGTGCTGGACCCATTACAGACTCTACGGCAACAATCTCTTCTCTTTGAGCCTCTGGTTCCTCAGATACAGTAAGAAGATACACATGAGATATGTCATAAGTGCACTGCGAACCCTGATGTGCTGTGATCCTCCTAGTTTTATAAAACTGAGTCCCAGAGAAGACCTTAAAAGTGGAACCTCCGAATGCAACAAACACACAAGCGCCGTATACACACGCTCCTTTCTTGCCATGTAGTAAGGACTACAAAAAAGCAAGAAGACAGCTCACACCAAACTATGTGTGCTGTTGAAATATAACTGTAAAGCTTTTTCTGATAATTCTGCTAACCTGAATCCTTCTAAATCAGACTTTTCTAGTTTGGAACTTGAAACATTCTCAAAAATATTTAGCATCACACCATCTGTCCAAAAATGAAACCGGTAAAAGAAAAAGAAGAGTGATAAAGTCCACTATTGATCTCCTAAACAGAAAGAGTATTTCAGCCACTTTAGAAATGTCCACATAAGCCAGGCGTGGTGGCGCACGCTTGTAATCCCAGCATTCGGGAGGCTGAGATGGGAGGATCCGGGTTCGCAGCCAGCCTCAGCTACCTAGTGAGGCACTCCGCAACTTAGTGAGACTCGGTTTCAAAATAAAGAATAAAAAATAGGGCTGAGGGTATAACTCGGAGGTAGAATGCCCCTGAGTTCAATCCCCAGTACCGCAAAAAAAAAAAAAAAAAAGAAAGAAATGTCCACTTAAACTGGCACAGTGGCACACACCTGTAATCCCAGTGCTTGGGAGGCTGAGAAAGGAGTTTCAAGACCAGCCTCAGCAACACTGCAAGACTCTAGAGCAATTTAGCAAGATCCTGTTTGAAGAGAGAAAATAAAAAAGGGCTATGGGCATAGCTCAGAGGTAGAATGCCCCTGGGTTCAATGCCTTGTACAAGAAGGAAAAAAGGAACGTCCATTTATCTCTAAGTAGTACTGGTAATGGAAAAACAGGTCAGTACTCATCAGGTTAAAACTTCAGAGGTACTGTTGGGCATGGTGATGCATGCTTGTTATTCTGGCAACTCCGGAGGCTAAGGCAGGAGGATCATGAGTTTGAGGCCAGCCTGGGAAACTTAGCAAGACCCTGTTTCGAAATTAAAAAAAAAAAAATTTAGCCAGGCATGATGATGCACGCCTGCAATCCCAGTACTTGGGAGGCTGAGACAGAAAGATCTCAGGTTCAAAGCCAGCCTTAGCAACTTAGCTAGGCTCTCAGATACTTAGCAAGACCTTGTTTCCAAATAAAAAATAAAACAGGGCTGAGGATGTAGCTTGGAAGTAGAATGCCCTTGAGTTCAATTCCCAGTTACCAAACACAATTTAAGAGTGAATAAATAAATAAAAATTTAAAGGGATAGGGGTGCAGGTCAGGGGTAGAGGACTCACAGGTTCATTCCCCAGTACCATTAATTAATTAAAAGGGCTGGGGGTGTGGCTCAGTGGTAGAGCACATTCGCCTGGCATGCCCAAGGCCCTGGGTTCAATCCCCAGTATGGGGATGGAGAAGCTTCAGTGTGCTAATCACAAATAATTCTTAGCAAATCCCTAAACATAAAATCTCTAAGACAAACATAAGGCTAATTTTTCTAGTCCTTATTCTCATGTCGGTGACTCTCTCAAAAATGACATTTGGATTTGGTTGTAATCTTTATTAAACTCAACATGACAGGTGCTGCTCTACTGAAGCACCATTTCTGGGTAACATATTCAGGAAGTCTTTTTTCACATTTGTTCCAATTAGTAAAAGTTTCACTCTACAGATTGAAAAAAAATATTAACTATGTTTTGCTTAAATTAGTGCATTTGAGAGAAGGTCCCAATGACCCCAAAGCAGAAGCAGGTGGTTCAGACTCCTATCTTGCCAGATCTTCAGGTTTTCTTTTTTTCCTAGCACAATGCTATTTGAATAATTTTAATTAGACATACAAATTGCTATATTTTATTCCAAGCTTGCTAAAATGAAAGCATATGCCCAGTCCCCAGTCTTTTTTTTTTTTTTTTTTTTTTTTTTTGGTACTAAGGATTGAACCCAGGGGCATTCTTCTTCCAAGGTACACCCTCCGCCCTTTTTTAGTTTTTACTTGGAAACAGTCTCTCTACAAGTTGATGAGGGTCTCACCACATTCCTCAGGCTGACCAGGAACCTGCAATCCTCCTCTCCCAGACTCCCAGGAACTGAGATTACAAGTGTGTAATACCACACCTGGCTCCAGTCTTGAAGAAATATATCGTGCATATGTTCATAGCAAGCATATATACACACCTTGTTAAAGTAAACTTCAATGTAGACTGTATTTGTAAATATAACCTCTATGCACAGGAGAAGTTGTGTAATCAGAGATGGTCTTTCTCCAGCCCCCAAATCAAACAAGTACTAAATTCCCAGACAAGGTCACAGGCTGCACGAAAGCTCTATCATCAAAAGCCCAGACGACTAAAATACTTCTGGCAACTTAGGAGACACAGGTGGCAACCTAACAGACTCAGACAAGTGATTACTGAGTACACAGACAAATTAAAGAGTGAAGGAGCCGGGCGTGGTGGTGCAAGCTTGTAATCCCAGCATTTGGGAGGCTGAGACCGGAGAATCTGGGTTCACGGCCAGCCTCAGCTACTTAGTGAGGCCCTCCGCAACTTAGTGAGACTGTGTTTCAAAATAAAGAATAAAAAATAGGACTGGGGGTATAGCTCAGAAGTAGAATGTCCCTGAGTTCAATCCCTAGTACCACCAAAAAAAAGAGTGAACGAACAAATGAACAGGCGAATGAATTAATTAATGAACAATAAACAAAGGGCACAAAAACTGAGCTTCTACTGCTATGTAGCATTCTGCTATCTACTGCTGTCATTTCACTTCTTCCTATCACTAGACTATGTGACTTAGCATAAGCATTTCAATCAAATACAATGTTTTGTTTCATTCAGCATCACAGCTTGGTATCTAATCATGTTTGGTTTTGTTTATGCAGTACTAGGGATTGAACCCAGGGGCATTCTACCTCTGAGCCACACCCCTAGCCCTATTTTTTATTCTTTATTTTGAAATAGGGTCTCACTAAGTTGTGGAGGGCCTCGCTAAGTAGCTGAGGCTGACCGCAAACCCGCAATTCTCCTGTCTCAGCCTCCCAAGTACTGGGATTACAAGGGTGTGCCACCATGCTAGGCTCCTAATCATGGATTTGTCTCTAGATTTCAGCAAAATCATTAGCAGGGGCTGCTTCTCCCAGAAGCTGCTGCCAGGTAAGTGGGCACATGCACACCACGTGGTATGCAGAGATTGGGAAGAGAGGATCTCAGAGGCAGAAGTAGCTGAAAGCTGGTGGGAGCAAAGTAGTTTTTAGTAGAGGAGCAAGGAACACTGGCTGGTGATCTCACACACAAGTTTTAGGATGGAGGGAAGGAGAAGACAAGATCATAGAGAAAACATAGCTAGGAAAACTCACGTAAATCATTTAGAAGAAAAAATAAAATAACTTGAAGTTTCAGCCTTTATCCTCACATTAATATTTCAATTCACAAAGTGTTATTAATCCTTTGTTCCATAGCTTTTTTAATTTTTATTTATTTTTAATTATTATTATTTTGTGTGTGTGTGTGTGTGTGTGTGTGTGTGTGTGTGTGTGTGTTACTGAGGATTGAACCCAGGGGCATTCTAACCTCCAATCTACACCCCCAGCCCTATTTTATTTTTATTTTGAAACAGGGTCTCACTAGGTTGATGAGAGTCTTACTACTTGCTGAGGCTGTCTTTGAACCCGCAATCTTCCTGTCTCAGACTCCCAAGTGCTGGGATAATAGGTATGCATCACCACATCTGGCTTGTTCAAGAGCTCTGATAGGCAACATCCGGAACTCTGTTTTACTTAGCCCTTATTCTTACAAGGAGGCAACCTCCTCAGTGAATGGCACATCAATGGACATTCCTTATTAATTCTTAAGACTACAAGTATCTTTGGCCCAGAAGCATTTGCCATCTAAACTTCAAACAATTCTATGAGAATAATATTGATACCCCAATGTTATATTTATATTTGCTATTTGATCTCTGACATCTCACAAGACTCTAAGGCAGTTTATAAGAATACATTTAACAAAACAAAAAATATTAAGAAACAAAAATAAAAATCCACCACTAAGCAAATTATAACATAGGACTAAAAGTCAAGATTGGTGGAAAGCTATTTGCAGGATACAGTCTTCTATGTAGAAATTAAGGTTATACCACAAATTTCACTGTGAGTTTCCTAGGGGTTAAAAAGAAAAGGAAAACATGATCAAATGCATTCTTCTCACTGTCAAAAAAGGGGAAAAGATGTTCCTTGAACCGGGTGTGGAGGCTGAGACTTGAGGACCCGGGTTCACAGCCAGCCTCAGCTACTTAGTGAGGCCCTCTGCAACTTAGTGAGACCATGTTTCAAGATAAAGCATAAAAAATAGGGCTAGGGGGTGTAGCTCGGAGGTAGAATGCCCCTGGGTTCAATCTCCAGTACCTTAAAAAAAAAAAAAAAAAAAAAAAAAAAAAAAAAAAAAAAAAAAAAGAAAAAGAAAAAGAAAATGTTCCTTGAGGAATGGAAAGTTCTTCTGCCCTTGGTTCTGAAACAAATTTCCTAGGAAGGAAAACACTTGAAATTTGATCTCCCAGAGCTTCAGCAGTCCTCCTAATTACTTGAAGATTTATGCTGCACTTAAAAATATCAGCACAAGGCATTTAGATTTGAAAAAAAGAAGTCAGGACACCAGCCTAAAATGAAAAGAACTGTATTTCTCTTTGCTTTTAGTTTTCCTCCACAAAATCATTTCTCCCTGTGATTCCTCTGTCCTCTTCCTGCACTTGGAATTTACTTCCTTTGGACACACTAGCCAAAATGAACAATTAAAAGGGCCTAAAATGCCAAACCAGAATGAATCAAGAAAATTGTTTAGGAGCAGAGAAACAAAGAAACAATTCTTATCCACTGATCAATGCTGTTGGAGAGATGAGACTTACATGGAAATTTTTTTGAAAAAAAAATTGCCAGATAGCATCTAAGAAATGCTAGAGTGGTTTGGTAAGTGATTTGGGGCTATAAAAAAAATAAGGCCAGAAAATTTACTTGTGATAGATTAAATGTAAACAACGGATGGGTGTTAGGAACGAGAGGTGATTATATAACTTATTATCCAAAGAGTGGTCAGTAAGCCCCAGGCAAACAGGGGCATATGGCCACTCAGTTGTTCACCAGACTTTACACCCCTGTCTCACATATTTCCTCATTATAACCCCAACAATATCACATGGGAGAGAGGTCAGTAATCTTATCTCTACTTTACAGATAAGAAAACATATGCCAAAGAGTTTAGTCAAGAAACTAACTCAAGTTGACAAAGAGTAATGTCGATCCAAGCCTTCAACCAGGTCTACTGCCACCTCACCAACTCCCTTTCATTCAATAATCTGTGTCATGACCTGGATCAGGCAAATATCAATGATGTGGTCCTAAATTCTTTCTTTTACAAAGGAACAATATAATTTTCAAATATCATCAGAAAATATCTTCCTGTAAGTGTAAGTGCAAGCATACTTAGGATTATGATTTGAGTTTTTCACACATCTAACAGGACTTTTTGATTGTCTCTGGCTTCATAATTCTCCTTGTTTTTTCATTCCAATCAGTCTAAATACAGACAAGAGTTCTGGAAAGCAACATAAATATATGACAGGCTTAAATTTAAAACTCATAAAATTTAATTGAGGCATTTTAACATATTTACAATAGTCTATCTTTGTTTCCTATTCCCTAAAATAAGGATTACAATATTACCACCTACCTTACATTACCTTCTATTCTCCTCTAGAGAATAGAAATGATCACCTAATCTAGCATTCTCAAACCCAGATTTTTTCTTTCTTTCTTTCTTTCTTTCTTATTTATTTATTTATTTATTTATTTATTTATTTTTCTTTGCAGTACTAGGGATTGAGCCCAGGGCCATTCTACCTCTGAGCTATACCCCACCCATAGGTTTTTGTTTTGGTTTGATTTTTTTTTTGGCAGAACTGGAGATTGAACCCAGAGGCATTCTACCTCCAAGCTATATCCCCAGCCCTATTTTTTTTTCCTTATTTTCAAACAGAGTCTCACTAAGTTACAGAGGGCCTCACTAATTTGCTGAGGCAGGCAGCAAACCTGTGATCCTCCTGTCTCAGCCTCTCATGTACTGGGATTATAAGCATACGCCACCACACCTGGCTAGTTTTTATTCTTTATTTTGAAACAGGGTCTCACTAAGTTGTTGAGGACCTCAGTAAGTAGCTGAGACTGACTGAAAACCTACGATCCTTCCATCTCAGCCTCCCAAGTACTAGGATTACAAGAGTGCACCACCACACTCAGCCAAACCCAGTTTTTAAAAACATATGAATCCCAATCTTTACCCTAGACCTACTAAGTCAGGGTCTCCACAGGAATCCAGAGAACACTTTTTAAACTCTAAGGCAATTCTGAAGCCCCGTCTTCCAAACCCAATGTACACCTACCTGATCAATGCAAGACTCCCAAGGTAGCTACAGAGGTAGCACTGAACTCACCTCCAACCACAGTTAAATCATTCTACTCAGCAGGGCGTGGTGGTGCACGCTTGTAATCCCAGCATTCGGGCGGCTGAGACCGGAGGATCCCGGTTCGCGGCCAGCCTCAACTACCTAGTGAGGCACTCCACAACTTTATAAAGAATTAAAAAAAAAAGGCTGGGGGTATAGCTCGGAGGTAGACCGCCCCTGAGTTCAATCCCCAGTACCGCCAAAAAAAAAAAAAAATCATTCTACTCTCCCTTGCAAGCCCCATCATTTCTTCCTATCGATTTTCTTCTTCTATCCTCTGCAATGCAGTAGCCTCTAACATTGACAGGCAGCTAAAGGCCATGCACATTGCAATCAGAGAGCAGAGAGGCAGATCCTACTCACTCCTCCCACCACCCTCGCCAATATCTTCTGAACTCATCTGTGTCAAAAAATAAAAAGAGCCATGATCACAACAGTACAAACTGGTATTTGCTATCATTTACTAGACCACTAACCATGCACTCTGTATGTGTGGCCTCAATCACATTAGTCCTGAAAAGTGGAAATTCTTGCCCCTGTTTTACTTCTAAGGAAGAATACAATAGCTTTCCCAAGGCTGCTAGAAAGTGGCAGAGCAAGGACACGAAACTAAATCCCAAGCTCTTCTCAACATATCCACCAACTAACCGCAAGCTACACCAGGTGCCCTTCACCTTGAGGACAACTGGCTTCCAGCCAGGAACCTTTGCACAGCAGCCCAGGATCCCACTGGGGTCTCCATGAGAAAAGAATCCCAGAAGCTCTTGGGTTTTCACTGGACAGAAACTGAAATTTTAACATTAATATCAGGAAAGGAAGTGGAGGTCCATGTCTGAAATGTAAACTGCTCCTTATAAAATCACTTTTGAAAGGAATAAGCAGTTCTTCTGGAAAAATGAAACATTCGGGCTTCAGAGATACAGCAAAAGTGACTGTTCGAATGTGTTCCTCAGGGCTTCTCCGATTGGCTGGTTGGAGAGAA
The DNA here is from genome assembly GCA_004027655.1 of Graphiurus murinus. NCBI lineage: Eukaryota > Metazoa > Chordata > Mammalia > Rodentia > Gliridae > Graphiurus > Graphiurus murinus. The sequence continues at coordinate 20,527 of PVLC010003188.1, read as the reverse complement.
AGTGGAGTCAATGCTTCAAATGTCTTATTCTTTGAGCTGTTCCACTGGATAAAGTAAAATGGGCTTCTACTTGTATGTGCTGAATTAGCAGGGTGGGATATAAATTAGTGCTCAAACTGGAAAACTTTTCAAAGTGAAAGTAGTGTGCTATTCATGATTATGTTGGGGAACTAGGCATAAAGGGGAACACTTTACTGACAAGAGAATTCAAAGACAACAAAGGCAGCCAGGTGCAGTGGCATATACCTAGAGTCCTAGTAGTTGGGAGGCTGAGACAGGAGGACCACAGGTTTGAGGCCAGCCTCAGAAACTTATTGAGACTCTCAACAACTCAATGAGACCCTGTTTCAAAATTTAAAATAAGCTCAGAGTGTAGCTTGGAGGTAGAATGTCCTTGGATTCAGTCACCCTACAAGAAACAAAAATAAGACACAGGTAAAAATCAACTGTCAGAGGCTCCCTCAACACTAGGGCTCAGTTTCACTTGACAAATAATTTTTGTGTGCCTACCATGTACCAGCATCCATGGTAGGAATCCATAAAATTCCTACCAACCAGAAGCTACATGGAAGTCATCAGTAGTTACAAAACATGGTAAGCTTTAGATAGGTAGAAAAGAACAAACTGCAGAACCATATATATTGCCAGATCCCATTTGGACGGATAGACGGACAGACAGAATGTATTGAACTGAATGCTGTGGGAGCAGAATTAATCCTTTAACTCCACATAGCTCCAGAGATGTTGGCAGCCAGTCCCTAACCCTGCAGGCAAGAGATCGGAATACTTCCTGAGGAATGTGACCATCCCACCAGAAATGACCTAGACACTGACCTTGGGCGGTCCTGATTAATGGCTCACTCCAGACAGTCTCCAGTGAAGTTCGGAAGCCCCACGCACGTGCTCAGCTTCCCCCGCCCCCATATTTAATCATGAGCAAACAACGGAGGTAAAGAGGTGTCTGAAAAAAGCTTTTCATGCAGACATGCAGATAGAAAAAGGCAACTCAGTAAGCAAAGATTATGGAGAGAAGAAAAGCTTTAAAAATTAATGTCTTCAGAAAGTTAATATATTTTATTTACCAACCAAGAATAAGATGTTTCTTCTTTTAAGTAACATTTCAGAAAATAACCACCACCAAAAAAGCCCCTATTATTATTATTATTATTATTATTATTATTATTATTATTATTATTATTAAAAAGACAATAATAGTCAGGTATGGTGGCACACACTTGTAATCCCAGTACTTGGAAAGCTGAAACTGAAGGATCGCAGGTTCAAGGACCACTTCAGCAAGTAGTGAGACTCCATTAACCTAGTGAGACTCTGCTTCAAAATAAAAATAAAAATAGGGCTGGCGGTGTAGCTCAGAGGTAAAATGCTCCTGGGTTCAATCTCCAGTATAATAATAATAATAATAATAATAATAATAATAATAACGACGACGACGACAACAACAGAAATGAAAAAGAAGACTGATTGAAAAAGGGCCCTATGGAGCTTTCTAGGTTGATAGAAATGTTCTATATTTTGTAGTGGGTGGGGGTGCCCTAGAATATGGGATTGTCAAAACTAAGCAGAGTGAAGGCTCAGGATTGACATACTTTATAGTCCTTTACTAGATGTCAATTGTCCCTTATTTTTTTATAAGCTTAACAGAATGGTTTGAAGATAAAGTTTAGCTTAGAAAAGGACAGTTTGAAAAGAGAAAAGACAGGATAAGAAAACTAAGAGGACCACACCAGAAGGCTGCACATCTGAGCTCATTAAAAAAAAAAAAAAAAAAAAAAAAAAAAAAAAAAAAAAAAAAAAAAAAAAAAAAAAAAAAAAAAAAAAAAAAACCTCCTAAAAGGAGTTCCAAAAGAAAAGACAGACAACGGAGGGGAGAAAGTCATTAAAATCCTGTGAGAAGATTTCACAGAAGTAAAGGCCAAAGTCGCCAGAATGAAAAGGCTCACCAACACAATGAGCGGAAACAGATCTGCTCTGGGCATCCCTGGGAAAGTCCAGAACACTGGAAGCAAGAGAAATGACTGGAAGCTTCCGGAAGAGAATAAAGAGGGCCACACTGGATGGATCAAGAATTGATAGTGTTTCAGGCTTCTTAGCAGCTGCACCGAAGGACACCATCAGCAATGCCTTCAAAACCCTGACGGGAAACAATTTCTATCCCAGAAGTCTGTAACCAGCTAAACTGTCAAAAAAAATGATGAAGGAGGAATCAAAGCATATTTAGACACTGAAAATCTAAAAAGAAAACAAAACAAAACAAAAAAACCTGCCTGCTATATAATCGTGAGCAGCCAGTAGAACACAAGAAATAAGCTGGGCATGGTGGTGCGCGCTTGTAATCCCAACATTTGGGAGGCTGAGACTAGAGGATCCAGGTTCGAGGCTAGCCTCGGCTACCTAGTGAGGCACTCCACAACTTAGTGAGACCCTGTTTCAAAATAAAGAATAATAAAAAAAAGAAGGCTCGGGGTATAGCTCGGAGGTAGAATGCCCCTGAGTTCAATCCCCAGTACTGCAAAAAAAAAAGAAATAAAGACTAAGCAAGGAGGAGATAAAGGGAAACCCCATTGGGGCAGAAGGGAGACGCGCTGTGGCCAGCCTTCAAGGATGACCCGTCCACACTTGGGCAATCTGATTAAAGAGATGGGTAGCTGAGCTGTCATCGGCAAGATCTCCAGAGACTTCACCAGCAGCCAAAACACCTGGGTAGCCTGGACCACACTCGTGGGTCTGGCTTTCCTTTCTCGCAGTTTTCTCTCTGCCCTGCAGCCTGGATGAGCAAAAGACCAGTCGCCCCACTGAAGTAGTCTACTCTGGCCTATCCTTGACAGCTGAACACAGCCAGGGTGATCTCAAAAATAAAACACAGAACAGCTACTCACCCTGTCTGCACATACATACGCCTCACAACAGATGGACCACCGGTCCCCCAGTCACCCCAACTACAAGGAGCCCTGTTTCCCACAGCTCACTCATGACCTTTCCCCTTGACTCTCCAGAAAGGTTCCTGCAACTTCTCACCTCTGAATCCAGGCTTGATCCAGAGTTTCTGTTCAGATTCAGGGGCAATGACTTCAATCTAGGACCACAAGGCACTTCTGAAAGCCTTCATCTAGTGATAGCAACATGGCCTTCTCCTCATATACCTTGCTGTGTGCTTGCTTTCAGGACTTAGTTCAAGGAAGGGAATGGTTAAAACAAAAGGTCCCAATACTTGGGAATCTGAGACAGGAAGATCGCAGGTTCTAGGATTGACTCAGCAAGTCGTGATACTCTCATCAACCTAGTGAGATCCTGTTTCAAAATAAAAATAAAATAGAGTTGGGGGTGTAGCTGGGAGGTAGAATGTCCCTGGATTCAATCCCCAGTACCACAAAAAAAAAAAAAAAAGTGTGGACATGTGGACTGCCGTTACCTCTGAGGGGAGCGCAGTCAAGAGGTGCCTAGCAACTCCTAAAACACTGTAACATTCTTTCTTAGCCCAAATGAAGGGTTCATACAGATTTTTCTCTACACACTTTTTTTTTTTTTTTGGTACTAGAAATTGAACCCAGGAGCAGTCTACCTCTGACCTATACCCATAGCCTTTTTGTTTCTTATGTTAAAACAGGGTCTTGCTAAGTTGCTGAAGGTCTCACTACATTGCTATGGCTGGCCTCAAACCTTCGAACCTATTTTATTTTTTAAAATAAAAATAAAATTTTTTTTAAGAATAAAATAAAATAAACTTTAATTTCCCTGTCTCCGACTCCCAAGTACTCGGATTAGAGGTATGTACCACCACACCTGGCTTATACACTTATATTTAATAGTCTTTTGCATGCTGATAATTTTTCAAATTTAAAAAGTCCCTCATAAACGGGTGTGGTGGCACATGCTTGTAATCCCAGTACTTGGGAGGCTGAGACAGAAGGATCCCAGGTTCACAGCCAGCCTCAGCTACTTAGTGAGGCCCTCCACAATTTAGCGAGATCCTGTTTCAAAATAAAGAATAAAAAAATATAGGGCTGGGGGTGTAGATCGGAGGTAGAATGCCCCTGGGCTCAATCCCTAGTGGCACAACAAATAAATAAATGAATGAATAAATAAATCAATGAATAAATAAGCAAGCAAGCCAACTAAGATGGGCCCTTCCCTCGCTCACTGCCTTCCACCTCCAGCACCTGCCAGGCATAGGGCCTGGTACAGATAAGAATTCAAATGTCTCTCAGTTAAAAAGAAAAGCAGAAGAAATGACCACCACGATTAATGGTGGTGGAAAGGTAAAATTCACTGGGACCCTTCCTAACTTACTGAATCGGACAAAACTCTGAAGATAAAGAGGAGGTATGGTATTCAGGGAAAACTTTGAAAAGGACTAAACTAGACTTAAGTAAAGTAGAGGTTAAGTGGAATAGATAGCAGTGTGGTCACCTTCCTATCCAACAGTTACTAAGTCTTGATGGAGTCTCCCTCCTGGTGGCAGAAGGAAGTGAATGAGCTCTATCTTCATCTCTGCCATAATCTACTCTGGTCCATGGACAGGTCAGGCAACCCTTCTGGCCCTCAAGTGTGCAGAATAAATAACCACGAAGCCCACTGCAGACCAACAGGGTCCATCAGTTCCTGCTTCCTGATTCACTGCATAAGTACCAGGGCAGAACACTGGTGTGTCCAATGTAGAACTGTCCCTAATGTCCTAGTGGGGAGAAAATTAAGAGGCACAGTTTTAAATTAAGATGCTTTTGCACAGAGTATAATTTCTGAGAGCTTTTTTTTTTTTTTTTTTAATAAATGCTATGCTTTAAGACTTTCAAACAGAAAACTTCTAAAACCAAAGAAAATAATATGTTGAAACCATGCCCACTTCTATTATGATTCCAATTTCTAAAGTAACTCATAAATGTGCATGACTCACACTTCTGAATATAATGAGATGTTCCTTTATCATTTCATCTTCCAGTGCCAGTAATCCCACATTACAGAGTGCCAAAGCCCTTAATAAGTGTAGCATGTTTCTGGCCACACTCCAGAAACCACCACAAGACTGTTGCAATAAGGGGAGGGAGAAAAAAAGCCTAAAAGAGAATTTCTAGGCTGTGGAATATCGGACCCCCCCCCTCAAAATATGTGAGAGAACAAAAATATGTTCTCTCACCTCTCCACACATAGTTATGTGGACATTTTGACACCTGAAAGCATAAAAGTTAGCCTTCAGGCTTATACAGCCCTTTGAAGTTTAGGGAGCATTTTCACACCTATTAATTAAACTGATTACCAGTGGCCCACTAGAGTGTGGGGGAAGATGCTACTGTACCCATTTTACAAAGGGAGAAACGGGGATTCTGAGAATGTCCCATGACTCGCCCAAGGTTATGCAGCTAGCAGGTGACAGAGCTGGGGCTCGCACCAGCTCATCCAAAAGCAAAAACTAGATTCTTCTTGCCAGATTGGTTTGTGATCTGGGGATAAGAAAATAAATGACTAAAATGAAACTCGATGGCAATTCGGATGAATTTACTCAGGGGAGTAGTTCAACCTTTCATAAGTGTGGTGGCTTCCCTGTCCCTTTCTTATTTCCATTGTACTGTGAGTTACTGGAGTTACTACCTCTTTCTAAGAAAACAACAGCTCAAGAAAGCCAGTACATAAAACTGCTACTACCCCTGACTTGTCCCCACCCCCAACATTAGTAGTAAGTGAAACCTGCAGAAAGAACAAAGGAAGGAAGACAAAATTTACCAGGACCCCTGACTGTCCCGTGGCTAAATCCAGTCCAATTCCCTCCTATCTCCTTTCTTCCTTGTCCCTCACAAAGTGGGTCAGGAGAACCTCAGAAGCCTAGAAGGGCAGTGGGAGAAGGCCCAAATAGAAACCCCAGGGATGGGAGAGGGGACAGCCACAATAGGCACCCAAACTGTATACTCATTTGGACTTGACCCCAGATGTACCCCTCTTCTACTCACAACTTAAAAAATAATTATCATCTCCTCCTTCCTTCTTCCTTCTCTCGTTGCCCCCTCCCCCCCCCCCGCCTTCTTCTTGTGATGCTGGGGTTGAACTCCAGGTCTCGTGCATTCTAGGCAAGTGCTCTACCACCGAGCTACACCTCCAGACCCTAAAAATTTCATTCCTGACATTTGCCCTCAGAACAGAAATTACCAGCTACAACCTGGCTTGAGTCACTGGCCACAAAGAAAGTGTAAGCAACTGGCCTGGAATCAAAGCTGCACAGGCCACGTGGAGCAGCTTGAGGTCTTTGCTCCTCTCCAGAGGGGCAAACACTGAGCCACTCCCAGTCCTTCCTCAGAAACAGAGTTTCTGGCCGTCCTTCCAGCAACAAAAACTCCCTAAGCAGCACAGCGGTGTTAGGTTCCTCATTTGACTGTTGTTAAGAAGAAAAATAATACAGCAACAATCCATTATTAAATGATCTCCTCAGTTACTTAAGAACAGATAAGAAGACCATCCCTACATAAAATCAAGATTTCTCATTGACCTGACATTATCACTAGATAGGCAGCTACCACTAACTTCAAGATAGTTGGGGATGTGGAAATTCACTCTTCATCCTTACCTTTCATTATCCAGCAAGACAGAGAATCTCCTGTCAGTTTATTCAGCAAAGTTTACAAGAAAACACAAATGGGGGGGATTTCCAAAGACTTCAGTGGTATCCACGCCACTCACCTAGGCTTCTCAGTTTACAAGCATATTTAAAAGCTCACTACTAACAATATAAAACTCTCCCCTCCCCTTCATGCTTTAAGCATTTATTGTGAATTAGGTTTTTGGTTAACCATGCTAGTCAAATGCTTTGAGTTGCAAAATCACTAGCAGGGCTGGAACTTCCTAATCAGAGCTCATTTAAATAAAATTATAGATTACATGTCAAAAATTTAAAACAAATCTCCAGGTCTTGGACCAAATGAAATCTGCCTTATAATCTGGATAGAAATGGTGAGTAAACAAGCTAATCATGACCCCCATCTCTAGAGCAAAAGTAACACCCTAAGGAGCGGCTCTGGCATCCCTCAGACCTGCCTTTAAATCCTGGCTCAGCTACTTCTGAGCTGTGTGGCCCTGAGCACTTGAGTTTTGGAGACTCATGTTTCTGCATCTTTAATACCAATTCCCTCTCATCTAACTGTTGTCAAAGACCAAGCAAGATGGAAATCATCCATTAGGCACTAAATAAAAGATAGCTATTAACTACTATAAATGTAAATTTGGAATGCAAGCCAATCTGACTGCTTGGGTAACATCGGCATGGAAATTCAGAGTGGGAAACAGCTCTTTTATATTTCTCTATTCTCCTCCCTCCAAGGCCCATTCCAATTCAACCTTTTCCACCACCTTGATCTATCAACTCCAGCCTACAACTACTGACACGTAACATAATTAGCACTTCATGAAAGAATTTATCATGTTTCTGGGATCACTACTTCCTGAATCACTACTCATTTAAGGCCTTATGTGAAAAGTTTCTTTTTGTTTCTTCAACTTCCAGGCACACTAACCCCTCGTCATGTTAGTTCATTATAAATTGCACCAAGGAGACGGTTGGGTAGGGTATCACACTGCTTGTAACCCTAGCTACTCCAGAGGCTGAGGCAGGAGGATTGCACGTTCAAGGCCAGCCTGGGCAATTTAGTAAGTGCCTCAAAATAAAAGCAAAAAGAACTGGAGATGTAGTTCGGTGGAGCACCCGTGGGTTCATTACCCAGTACAAATAAATAAACAAACAAACAAACAAGCCAGGTGTGGTGGTGCATGCTTGTAATCCCAGTACTTGGCAGGATGAGACTGGAGGATCCAGGTTCGTGGCCAGCCTCCGCTACTTAGTGGGGCCCTCTGCTACTTACTGATACCCTGTTTCCAAATAAAGAATAAAAAATAGTGCTGGAGGTGTAGCTCGGAGGTAGAATGCCCAGTGCTGCAAAAAATAAATAAATATTTTTTTAAGTAAACTACAGCAAGGGGGCTGAGGGCATATCTTACTGGTAGAGCATTTACACAAGGTCCTGGGTTCAATCTCCAGTATTGCCCAACTCACTGGACCAAAACAATCTAAACTACACTAAAACCACAAGTGATTCCACAATGCCATTTAGTTACAATTGCAGAAGCTTGAAAATGTGAAAATCACTCTTGAGCAATACCCATAGCATAACAGAGCACTCTGACTTATTAAACAAACAATGTAACACTCTCCGAAGCTGCTTTGATTCAGATCACAGGGGGGACACTCCCACTGGTTGGTTGTGGTGAATATGTCACGAAGCGGAGTCCCTGGGACTGAGATTCTCAGGTTCAGGGTGCTGTGACTAAACCACTGTAACCACTCCACATCCATTCAGATATGCCTGTTTTCTAGAACTTCAAAACCATAAAGCTAGAAACAATTATTTATTCAAATGAGCTTAGAATCAAAGTCACACGTATCATGACTTAAACATACTTCTCTGCACTTTGCCATGTCTAACTGATACAGTCCTGAGGCATTAAACCAATGGTTCTCAACACCCACCTTCCCACCTCTGTGTTTAAACATATATTTTATAATGTCCTCCCTTTACTACTCTGAAATAAAAATTAAACCTATGAAATATAAACTATGTACATGTACAATTACAGAGTAATTGATAGTAAACAGTTTTTGGTAAAGTTATAAACAAAATAACGTAAAATAGTATGATACATCCTTTTATATAGTAGTTGCATTCTTGAAATATTTAGAATCTATCAAAATGATGCAAAAATTGCTTTATATAAAATGGATTTGGGCTTAAAAAATTATAAACAGGTTTTTCCTCTATACGAATGTTTGGAGAGACATTGGAAAGTCATGTGGGCTACTGAATATTTTCTTCTTAGCAAAGAATTGTCCCTGTGCACATTATAGGATTCCTAATATTCTTGGCCATGCCTTCTAAATGCCAAAGGTACCCACCATGAATGAGAAAATTAAAAATGTCCTATAGAAAACCACTGTGCCAGTTGTGCATGTTGTGAGGCTGGGTGGAGCCTTTGTTGTCTCTCTGTACTTCATATTCTAATCTTAGAATTATGCTTGGTTCTTAAGGAGGTGCTCAATTCTGACTGAGAACTGAGCAGTAGTTCTTCTAAAATTCCTACTCCATTCATTCTGAGGTTGCAGAAAAGCAAAGTTAATATCCTCAATCAACAGGAAGGTGGCCTCTACTAGACTGGTATGTGGAGGTACTGACATTTCTCTCACAGTCAGAAGCACTTTGTAGGAAGCTATTATTTTTACTCATAATGATGACCTAAGATCAGAACACCAAATATACACAGCAGGTAAGGGCTAAATAGGCAAAACATAGAAGAGTTTTAGAGCAGTAGAAATACTCTGTATGACACTATGATGGTAGATACATGTATGTCCCTACACATTTATGCAAACTCATAAAATGTTCAATACCAAGAGTGAATCATAATGTAAGCTATGGACTTTGGGTAACTATGCTGCATCAATGTAGACTCATCAATTATAACAAATGTGCCACTGGGTAGGGGATGATGATAGAGTAAAAATGAGATGTCTTTGTACCTTCCTTTTAATTTGCTCTGAATCTAAAGCTGCCTTTAAAAAAATAAAGCCTTAGACCAGACATGGTGGCTCATGCTTGTAATCTCAGTACTTGGGAGGCTGAGATAAGAGGATTGCAGGTTCAAAGCCAGCCTCGGTAACTCAGTAAGGCTCTCAGCAACCTAGTGAGACCCTGTTTCCAAATAAGAAATTTAAAAATAAAATCGAGCTGGGGGTATATCAAAAAGAAATCCAGCTGTGCACACCAGGACCACACATTCCCTGATGCATGAAGACCCAAAGCTGCAGAATGGCATCAGGCCCCAGGAGTACTGGCTCTGACCTGTCTTCACTGTCATAACCTGGCTCCTGCCTCTCTCTCACCTGGGAATGGCCAGTGCTACTGCCTCCACCTATTTCCCAGCCTCTGGGTACATACTACATCTTCCCTTGCCCGATGGCTTGGGAGAAATGCCCCTCCTACCTGCCCAGTATACATGACTATCGTGCTTATCCTCCAAGACTCCCCCCGTCCCCGTTCTCCTCCCACCCTGGCTACTCCTCACCACCCAGCGGGGGAGCACTGACCACACTTCAGCGCCCTCACAACACTGTTCACACGCTTTCCTGGGGGGGGGCTACCCCCACCCCTCCTTGCATAACAGTAAGGAATGCACTTGGCCCTTCCCAAGACCGTTGTCCCTTCGTTACTCTGATCTTTCCACACTACCACCACTAGACTTAAGGTCCCTTAATGAATGTTTACTGAGATGACAGGTCAGCCACTCCTCGTACATTGTGTTGTTTAATCCACATACTATTTCCATGTTGCAGATGAAGAAACGGAGGCCTGGCACGACCCAGCCTCTGAAGGCATACAGCAGAATGGAAACAGAACAGATGGCCTGTGTTCAAATCCCAGCTCTGCCACATACCAGCCGGGAAATCCTAGATAAGTTACTCAGCTCCTCTGGGGTTCAGTTTCCTCATCTATAAAATGACACTAAGAAAACCTTTGGTCACTTGAGTGACCTTTGGAGAGTTGCTCTCCCCCTCCACCTGGTTCTCAGTTCCATCATTTGTGAAATAAGTGAGGCTGTGATAAGGAACAGATCAGTATTCTCAACCTCTCTTCTAAGGAACCACAGGATTCTGAGCAGGGAAGACCTCGGAATAAAGCTGCTGTGGCCAATTCTCAGCCCATATCTGAATATCCTGTCCATATGTCACCAATTCTGAAGAAAGCTGGAACTCTGTTCTTGTAAATTCAGGCCTGCACTGCTCCTTTAAAGTTGCTCCAACAAGTACACTATGACCACACACTTGCAGTATGTTCAATTAAACATCAGCAAAGCTCAGGCACATTTGCTGGCTCATGTGCTTATCACAGGGGAATGGCCAGTTATATAACAACGAATGAATTTATAACAGTTTGCATCGCAATAACAAAAGTGAGGCCACACTATCATCCGTGACAGGGAATGAAAGCACCTGTCACACGGTGTGATTCTCCTTTAAGACCAAAGTTCCCCCATCCATCTTTGGCTTCTAGATCAATGTAATTGAAGAGCATTCAGAAAATGCAAGGTCATTTAGTGAACTATTTTTATCCCCATATGCATCAGGTTTTTCCATACTGCAATCCAAATTAAATTTGGAAGTAAACCACAGTGAAGCTGGGCCTGCCACCCAGGACTCAAAACCCAGTGCTCATTAACACAGGTGCATTGTCCTCTTAACTTGCATTGTAAGTAAATGGGATGATACTTAAAACAGTCTGAACATATAAAATTAATCTTTAGTACATGAGGTTCTTTTTGGGATTTGATTTGAAATAGGATCCCTTAGCTTTCAAAGAGTCAAAAGTCATAGCACTGGATTCCGTCAAAATCCTCTACAGATTGTAACCCCCATAAAGGAAGGCAATTTCCAGTTACTCCTGGATTACCTGCCCACCCCATCACCAGCACTCTGCACAGACTACCAATCCCACCGGGAGGGAAGGCCTTAAAAAAAAAAAAAAAGAAGAAGTCCCTTTCCCTGTCACAAAGTTTTGTATAGCCAGACACAGCGACGCATTTCTGTACTCCCAGGTCTTGGTAGGCTGAGACAGGAGGATCACAGGTTCAAAGCCAGCCTCAGCAATACAGTGATGCCCAAAGCAACTTACTGAGACCCAGTTTCAAAATAAAAAATAAAATAGGCCCGGAGGCATATGTATAATCTAGGGTGGGTCCTCCAGTCACAAAGTGAAAGCGACTCAGAGCACCTCAACCATGGCCATGCACCCCCAGTTGCTGCAAAGGCTGGCTGACAGTGTCCTGACAACTACCAGGAGGGCCCTGACCTCTAGAAGCTCAGGCCAACAGCCAGTGAGTCCTCCCCCTTAACTGTAGTGTAGAGGGCACCTCTGCGGTATAGGTGCTCCTCTCTTTCCCTACCCTCCCATCTCTGCCCCTCAAAAGTCTCTTCTCCATACTGCTGTGGGGAAGGGGAAATTGTTACAAAGTACCAGAAGGTGATCTGCTAATGGACTAAAACTCACATGACTCTCAGAAATGTATCCTAAAACATGTAATATATGCACACTGAAATCCAGGTAGAAGACTAGTAACACCAATGCTATAGCATTTTTAAATTGACAAAATGGAATAATCACCCATTCCATCATCGAATAATCCTGAGGGCATTACATAGCTCCAGCCGTGCCCTCTTCTGCCTAGGATGATATAGTTTCTGCTGCCCACAGACTCTGGCTACTCTGACCTCCCCAGGGCAATATCCCAAGGGCAAAGGAAGGGGATTGAGAAATCTACCATGAACCAAAGGTTTTTAACCCAGTAAGAATGCTTAAGCCAGCCGGGTGTGGTGGTGCACGCTTGTAATCCCAGCATTCGGGAGGCTGAGACCGGAGGATCCGGGTTCGCGGCCAGCCTCAGCTACCTAGTGAGGCACTCCGCAACTTAGTGAGACTCGGTTTCAAAATAAAGAATAAAAAATAGGGCTGAGGGTATAGCTCGGAGGTAGAATGCCCCTGAGTTCAATCCCAGTACTGAAAAAAAAAAAAAAAAAAAAAAAGAATGCTTAAGCCACTGTCGATGGTACCTACAGCCATAGAAGATTTACGATTTCTAAATAAGTAGAGAACCTCGTGGAACTCACAAACAGGAAAGAACAGTAATAATAAAAAAGTAATAATAAATCTAAGTAAACACTGTATCAGTGTTAACTGTTTATATCAGGCACCATGCCAAACATTTTATCCATTTACTCTCAAAGCATCCCATGAAATGGGTACCACTGTTTTCCCCCATTTTACAGATGAGCAAACACAGGTGCAAAGACATAAACTTTACTCAAAGTTCCACAGTTAATTTAACAAAAAAAAAAAAAAAAAAAAATTCCCTTTCCTGTGGAAAAAAAGCAGAATATAGAGCTCCTATCTCTGACTTTGAACTTCTAGATTCCTAGATTCCGGAGTCAGGAAGCTATTTTTAATAACAATGGCCACCATCCAGAAATCAGACGTGACCAATCTCCAGCTCAGCAAAACTAATCATGAGAGCAGCATTTTTTAGCCCCTGAGTAAGTTTCACTGAAGAGCGATATATTGCTCTCTTGTACATGTTTCCAGGGAAAGTGAAGAAATTTCTGAGGGACTTGTGCACCACCACCTACAAGTAGGCTTCCAAAAGACACTTCTCATAGATTTTTACAATGCCCAGGACATCACACATCCCACCTGCAGCTTCCCTCAGTGCCGGGACACAGTCACTGGGCTTCCTCAAAGGGAATCCCAAGGACACACGGAACGCCCTTCCTTTAATGGGACTCAAATGCAAAACTGCAGCCCCAGAATGCACCTCAAAGGATGCAAAAGCCTATCTCTGGCGCCATGGCAGGATGGAGTTAGTCTAAAATGGCAATAATGTATTTCTGGCACCAACGAAATGAAATCTATTTGCTTCGTCAAAACAAGCTACTCTAGAGACAGTCTGCTTTCAAAGAATCCTTGGTTTGCCTTTAGACTCACTTTGTTTCATACTGAAGTGACTAACTTTGAATCATTCAAACCTGCTTTGGTTTTTAGGAGTTTCGGGCACTACAGAAGGTACAATTACTATATAAATATGTATATCCTCAAAAAATACAAATGCATGAAGAAGATAATTAGCCCAGGGTCTATCTCAGGTCCACTTTTGGAATTTGGGTACTGGCATAATGTGGCCCTGGCACCATGGAGAGGTAAGCAGAGGAAAGAGGAATGCTGTCCAAACCCAAGAAGGGACGGTATCTTAGCAAGCTGAGAGCACATGCAAAGGGAAAAGGACAGAGCACAGCCCCCACTCCTTGTCACTCACAGGGAACAGTGAGGACTTCAGTGGGACCGAGGAGGCCCCTCCCAAGGGTCCTCCAGCTCTGGTCCTCAGAATCTTGCTCAACAAATAATGCAACAACCAACACCAAGAAGGCCCAAGAAGGAAGCTGCCTCTTTAGGTTCTGAGGACCTGGTGTCCACCTCTGAGAAGGGGAGAGGGGCGTGGGTGGCAGCCACAGCAGCTCGGCCAAGCAGCAAAGAGCTGGGTGGGTTCCCCCCAGCACTCCTGGCCCCATGAAAACCAGGTGGTAGTGACTCATCATGAGGAGCCCACAGAGCAAAGAAAAGCAGCCAGCAATGCAGGGGAGCTTGGCCCTCTAGCTACAAGACAAGATGGGCAGGGATCTGAGTTCCCAAGGCTCTGCCCTCCCTGGTGTTCTCTGAAAACTCTTCCATCTGTTGGGCCTGGAGAACTCTGGTTTGTGCTCTGACAATTCAGGTCACACACCTTATCTTCCCTATGAAGTCCCCCTGACACACACAGTTACTGTCTTCCCCTGGGCCTGCCCAGTGCTGGGCTAAACACATGGGCTACAACCTTAGCTTGCTTTGTGTTGTAAGACACTCCCCATACTACACTGAGGGCTGAGGCTGCATTTTGTTCATTTTTCCCCTCAAACTCAGTCACTGGAACATAGTAGGTACTCAACAGATAAATGAATGTCTACTACCAGGAGTATCCAGAGTTCCCAAGGCCATAGCAGCCTGCAGGTAGATTCCTGATCAACTTCTGTAGCCAACTTAACCGAAGACCAATCTGAACCTAGGCATGATTGCCCTCTCCCCAAGTTCTCCAGAAACAGGGTGGAGGAAGCTTCCCCCAGGGAGAAAAGGAACGCAGCTGCACCTGCCATCCTTCAGCCTGACCCCACAAACAAACGGCTGGGGTCCAATCTCCCATCCACAGCGACTAAAGCCCAAAGCACCAGACGGGGAGGGTGTTGGTGTTGAAAAGGAGTTACAAAATACATTTCTGACCTTTTCCTTCCTCCCCTCACTAGAGAGTGAAACCAAAAAGTCTGCCCATAATTCACTTTACACCAAGACTCTGACAACCTGTCCCCTCCTCTGACCAGGCCTGGGTGGGCATCATCGGTCCCCCTCGCTGCTTATCTGGCTTGTCCTGCGGCGACATACCTGAGATGCTGCGAGGCAGAACCACCTTCTGCTGTGGCCGCTTGTCTCAGGGGCTAAGGGAATATTTCAGGAAAGCCAGGTGTGCGCTCCACAGTTCTATGCAGTGGACGGCCAGGTGGCCGATGTTCAAATAAACCTGAAAGGCTGGAGTGTGAGCTGACAGGCTCCAGTGGGACATTCTAGAACAGTCCTGTGTATATCTCAATGGCAGGACAGCTGCCCTACAACAGGTGGCCCGAGGACACCCCTCACCCCTGCCCATCTTAAGAAGCTCCCTTGGGGCCTGGTCTCCACCAGTATCAATAGAGGATTCGCCAGCAAGAGGCTGGTGAATGATTTCTTAAAAAAGAAAAACTCCCACATGGGCTGATTCACTTCCTCTGCTCTGTCCTCAAGATCACAAGTTCAGCAACACCGAGCAGAGGCCGGGGGTTATGAGACAGCCACAGGATTGCAAGGTTGCAACAGACACCTGAAAGCAGCCTGCTGCTCTGCCTCCGTGGCAAGAGCCAGCTGTGCCTTCCTCACTAGGCTCCCTACCCTCACCACCACAATCCCAGAGACTGAAAGTGCATTTAGTGTCTAAGAATAAAAGTTTGACCCAGCACACATTCCAAGGTAGTAAAGTGGAATTGGAGAGTACTTTTTCCCCCCTTTTCTTGGTGGTACTGGGCATTGAACCCAGAGGCATTCTACCACTGAGCTACACCCCCAGCTTCTTTTATTTTTTATTTTGAAACACAGTTTTGCTAGGTTGCTGAGGGTTGGTCTCACCAAGTTGCTGAGACCAGCCTAGAACTTGTGATCCTCCTGTCTCAGCTTCCCAAGTACTAGGATGATAAGTGAGTGCCACCACACCCAGCTGGAGGGTACTTTTAAGGGAGTATACTTTTTAAATCCCTGAAACTCTTAGACTATGGAAGAATTCATTCATTCTTTTTTCTGTGTGTGGGGGGGGGGGGGTACTGGGGATTGAACTCAGGGGCATTCTACCTCCGAGCTACACCCCCAGTCCTATTTTTTATTCTTTATTTTGAAACAGGGTCTCACTAAGTTGTGGAGAGCCTCACTAAGTAGCTGAGGCTGGCCTCGCACCTGGATCCTCCGGTCTCAGCCTCACAAGTACTGGGTACTGGTGGTATGTGGTGGCGCATGCCACCATGCCCGGCTTATAATTCATTCATTCTAAAGAGAAAATTTAGTTCCTTTTTCCATGAAGTCAGATAGGCACTTTATGTCACCTGGCCACCTGTACAGACCCCCAGGACTTTCACAAGCATGACTGGGGAGTCAGAGCCAGACAGAAGTACTGAGAAACACAGCTATGTGGCTGGACTGTCTGACAGTGAGGCCAGCTCCTCCACTCACTAGCTCTGCCATCTTAAAACAGGGAAAATGCTGGGACTCACCTACCTCACTGGATTGTTAAAAGGATTAAGCTCAGCACACCACAGGCGAGTGGCCCATGCCTGTAATCCCAATACTTGGGAGGCTGAGACAGGAGGACCACAGGTTCACGGCCAGCCTCTGCTACTTAAAGAGGCCCTCCACAACTTTGCAAGACCCTGTTTCAAAATAAAGGATAAAAAATAGGTCTAGGGGCATAGCTTGAAGGTAGAATGCCTCTTGGTTCATACACACAAAAAAGGATTAAGTTCCTTAATCTCCTTAAAACACCATGAATGCTATATTTCCTCCATAAATGAAGAGGCAAAGCCAACATTTCCTTTAAACATGCTATTCTACATTTGCAAAATTTTTCTATGTGATAGCAGAAAACATTATGTTAAACCATATGAAACTGTCAATATTTGACCATTTTTGTGAACAAGAATGGTGATTTCATATGACTAATCAAAAAGGTATGAATCAGAATGCAAAGCAGTGCATTTTACATCATACTACATACCTCAAGAAGCTCAAGCCTGAGCCGGTGTGGTGGTGCACGCTTGTAATCCCAGCATTTGGGAGGCTGAGACCGGAGGATCCAGGTTCACAGCCAGCCTCAGCTACCTGGTGAGGCACTCCACAACTTAGTGAGACCCTGTTTCAAAAACAAAGAATAAAAAATAGGGCTGGGGGTATAGCTCAGAGGTAGAATGCCCCTGAGTTCAATCCCTAGCACTGCAAAAAAAAAAAAAAGAAGCAGCTCAAGCCTTTTCTAGAAAATATTTCGTACAACTGTTTTTTTAAAAGGATCAAAGCCGGGCGTGGTGGCGCACGCTTGTAATCCCAGCATTTGGGAGGCTGAGACCGGAGGATCCGGGTTTGCGGCCAGCCTCAGCTACCTAGTGAGGCACTCCGCAACTTAGTGAGACTCGGTTTCAAAATAAAGAGTAAAAAATAGGGCTGGAGGTATAGCTCGGAGGTAGAACGCCCCTGAGTTCAATCCCCAGTACCGAAAAAAAAATAAATAAATAAAAGGATCAAATGTTGGTATGGGCCTGGCCCTCCCCACCCCCGCTCTGTCCTGCAGGACCTTATGAAGGTTGAGTAACCTTGGCTATTTAGGGAGCTGGTCCACTGCCAAGCTGGCTCCCAGTTACCACCTGTTACTTGGACAACTGAGGCTTCAGGGCCACCAGGACCATTTGCAAAGCTTATGTGAACAGAGCACTCAAAGGCTCCAAGGATGCAAATCAGAGCCATCAGAGAACTCCACGGCATCCTTCTCGTGGCACTTCTGGCTGCCAGAGACACCATCTCATGCTCCTGCCACAGTCACAGTTGGCCAACACACCAACACCATCTGAATTTCACCCACTATTCTAGCTGTAACCTGGGGTCATTGAAAAAACTAGTTTAAACTAGTTCTAAAAAATGTTCCAGAGACCCCATCATTGAGCATCTTTTATCTTTGTTTAATTTTCCATAAGTCTAAACCCTTTAAAATTTAAAGAGAAGGCAGGAATGGTAGTACATGCATGTAATCCCAGGACTTGAGAGGCTGAGACAGAAGAATCACAGGTTTGAGGCCAGCCTCAGCAACTTAGCAAGGCCCTCTGCAACCTAGTGAGATCCTGTTTCAAAATAAAATTGGGTTAGGAGTATAGCTCAGAGGTAAAATGCTTCTGGGTTCAATCCCCAGTAACACACACACACACACACACACACACACACACACACACACACAACAAACACATACACACAAAAAGAGAGAGAAAAGAGCTTATCACTTACATTAAAGTTCAATTATACAACATAGGCCCTCTCTGTACGTGCTTTGCAACTTCCTGTCAATCTAAAATTACTGCAAAATAAACTTTATTTTATAGGCAGTAATGGAACATTGATTAGTAACATTGGTAACTAAAAACCAAAACAGACTTAGTTGATTGTGGAACAACAACCACTGGGGTAGGAGTGGGGGGGAAGCCATGGAAAGCCTGGATTTATGATTTTGGCATTTCAGCCATATTGATATGGCTGAGGCAAACCAATTCATCCACAATTCAACTGGACACTTGAGATGCTACCTTGGAACAAAGAAACCCACCCGTCAATCGCTTCAACACTGAGATACCTTCACTGCAAATTATATTTCAGATTACTTTCACTGTAAAAGTCTCTTAAGCAGAGAATGTCAAAATCTTTTGTGCTAAGAAAGGATACAATTTTATGACTAAAAAAAGTTTTTAAAAAATACTCAATTATATGAAAACACCAAGAACTGACCCTTTAGTCAAAAACAGTTTAATGAAATCTTTTAGAGGCTCTTTTAAACTATTGGCCCAGTAACAATAGTGGTAGTGGAATCTTTCTCTGGCCTAAGACTACTTAGAATAAAATATCCAGAAGCAGGTGTACTTGTCTCACTCTTGATTCTGTTATTACATGAGTAGGTGAAGGCCTGGATCAAGATCATCAGCCTTCTGTCAAGGTATACAGATGATCTGATTAGGGGTTTAATGGCCATGTTTCAGCGAGATTTTACTGCTCCACTTCCCTTAACACCAGAACTATTTATTCCCTCTACTTCCCAATACTGTAACCACTTATAAAGCCCACAACAGTATTAGCTCTATATAAAACTAGTAAGTAAACACTTTTTCCAATACAAAACCAGAGATGTTCAAGTTTCTCAAGTAAAAGTAGACCTCATTGCAAAAGAAACTGGGAAGCAAGTACTTCCTCATGAAGTCCCTCTCAGGGATACTTTCTGTGTACACCAGGAGGTATTGCAGACAGAGGGACATGGTAGCACTAGTCTCTTGAGACATGCTCCCCAGTGCCCCAGAGCAGACTCATGAGCCTCTGGACATCCCTAGCATTCTTATTTAATGTTATCATTAATTTAGTATTTAATAATTTAACTAAACTGAAGATCCATCTGGCATTCTTTTCACGGGGATTCTGGTGGCTTATGTGTGTTTAGAGAACTACTATCTGAAAGTTAGTAACATATTTTGCCTTAAAGATATCCTTGTCCCTACACTGTTCTGGCTGCGGTCTGGCCCTCTTGTCAGATGATTATGAAAGTAGATCCAGGCATGAATGTACACACATATACCTTAGGGTAATGACTGTGCAGCTGGGAACAGCAAATGGCAATTTACTGCCCATCACAAGGAACCAGGTAAAAGTATAAACACCTACCCCACCCAACTCCCATACATCCCCTCAAGGTCACAAGAGCTTTGCTGCTAGCACAGTTTGGAATTACAAGTTTGGAGCTAGCAGATAGCATGGCTTATTGATAAAAAGGCATGAGCTTTAAAGTCATTTAAAATGAATAAAATAGTCAGGTGTGGTGGCTCATGCCTGTAATCCCAGTACTTGGGAGGCTGAGACAAGAGGACTGCAGGTTCAAGGACAGCCTTAGCAAGTAGTGAGACCTTCATCAATCTAGCAAGACCCTGTTTCAAAATAAAAATAAAAAATAGGACTGGGGGTGTAGCTCAGAGGTACAATGCCCCTGGGTTCAATCCCTAGCACCAAAAAACATCACCATCATCATCATCATCATCATCATCATCATAGCTATAATATATGAAAGACCTATTTTATCCCGAAATTTTCAATCCAAATTTCTTTTAAAATGAGGAAAGTAAAGTCAAGAGGGGTTTGCTGTTTCTAGGCAACAGTCATTAAGTGGAAAAAGGCAAACCTAGGCCTTTCTACTCTAGACTACACTTGGTGCCTAAGAGTACAGTGCCCAACACAACTTATGTTCACAATTGAACCTGCTTTAATAAAAAAATTGTGCTCAGTCATCTGTGCAAAAACAAAGCAAATGTATTTTCTTTTTTTTTTTTTTTTTTTTTTTGCGGTACTGGGGGTTGAACTCAGGGGCATTCTATCTCCGAGCTACACCCCCAACCCTATTTTTTATTCTTTATTTTGAAACCGAGTCTCACTAAGTTGCGGAGGGCCTCACTAGGTAGCTGAGGCTGGCCGCGAACCCGGATCCTCCGGTCTCAGCCTCCCGAATGCTGGGATTACAAGCGTGCGCCACCACGCCCGGC
>PVLC010003187.1:0-101324 GCA_004027655.1 Graphiurus murinus | reverse complement strand
AAAAAAAAAAAAAAAAAAAAAAAAAAAAAAAAAAAAAAAAAAAAAAAAAAAAAAAAAAAAGAATACAAATCAGTACCATTTTTTCAGAAAGCAATCTGCTAACATATATCAAAGAGACTTAAAAATGCTCATGAGCTTGATTTTGTAATTCTTTCATAAAAACACACCTACAGGGGAAAAATAGAAGTCTGATATATAGGGATATTGGTCATATAAAATAAAGTTAAATCTAATAGACAATGATTACATAAATTATAGGATATCCATATAATGGGATCCATAGCCCAGTGAAAATTATTTTTGAAGAATTTAATAGATGTAGAGAAAGCCTCATGATAGAAAATTCAAGGAAGCAAAAAATACAATATTCCCAATTATGAGAAAAATTATGAAAGATTTAGAAAATTATGAAAAATTCCCAATTATGATGAAAATAAAATATACACATTCAGAAAAATCAGAATGAAATACATTTAATGTTATCTTTATTTTTTATTTATGCTTTATTATATTCTTATCTATATATTTCAAATTTTCTAAAATAGCAAAAATTAGCTATATAAGCTACTGATCTTTGCAGAACTATTATGTTAAAGATTTAGTGCTTAAGACACAAATATTGTGGCCATCCACATGGAGATTACTGTGGCTAGCTTTTTTTTTTTTAATTTGACTTTTTGTTTCGAGATCACTATAGATACACATGCATCTATTTAAAAAAACAAAAAAACAAAAAAACAAAAACCCCACAAAAGCCAGGTGTGGTGGCACACGCTTGTAAACCCAGGTCTCAGGAGGCTGAGACAGGAAGATCACAGGTTTATGGCCAGCCTCAACTACTTAGTGAGGCCCTCTGCAACTTAATGAGAGCCTGTGTCAAAATAAAGAATAAAAAATAGGGCTGGGGGTATAGCTCCGGGGGGTAAAATGCCCCTGGGTTCCATCCCCCGTATGGCAAAAGACAAAACAAAACAACTCACAAAGATCTAACATACCCTTTACCCAGTTTCCTCCAATAGTAATTATATTGCAAAACTGCAATACAGTATCACAACCAGGATAGTGACACTGATACAGTTAAGCTATGGAAGGTTTCATCACCACAAAGATTCCTCATGTTGCCATTTAACAGCCATGCTCACTCCTTTTTTTGTGGTACTAAGGATGGAACCCAGGGGCATTCTACCTCAGAGCCACACTTTCAGTCCCCCTTTTTATTTTTTGTTTTGAAACAGGGTCCTGCTAGGTTGCTGAGAGCCTCTTGCCCAGGCTGTCCTCAAATCTACGATTCTCCTGTCTCAGCCTCCCAAGTACTAGGATTACAGGTGTGTACCCCCACGCCTAGCTAGTTCATTCCTTTTTATTGCTGGGTAGCAGTCCATGGTGTGATGCACCATTTTGACCATTCATCTGTTGAAGTAACTATACTTTTTAATTATGCCTGCCAGGGTATTGGTATTCTTTCACTAGAAACGTGAAGTAGATATAAAGTGGGATAAAAAAGATACAAGGCAGAAGTCAGTCCTCATTACCCCTGCTGCTCCTGAAGAGCTATTAATGGAATCCACTTCTTTCTACCTGCTCTTCTCAGGACTTTTACTTTGTTCAAAGTGGCAAAAATAGGGAAATGAGTTCAAAGCCAACTCTATTCATTCCTTATTGAAAGCCTTGGAAAGCAAGAAGAAGTAAGTCTCAAATGTCCCTCGGAACCCCTGACCCTGGCACATCACCAGTAGCAGAATTAAATGATACCAGGGTTATCAAGTTATTAGAGCTAGTCCTAAACTCCTGGACTTATGAAACTACAATAATAAAAATACCAATGAAATGATTTTCATATATATATATATATATATATATATATATATTTAAAAGTCAATAGACGCTGGGTGTGGTGGTGCACGCCTGTAATCCCAGAGAGGCTGAGACAGGAGGATTGCAGGCTCAAGATCAGCCTCAGTAACTTAGCGAGGCCCTGTTTACAAATAAAAAATTAAAAAGGGGGTCTAGGGGTGTACCTGGGAGGTAGAATATCCCTAAGTTCAATCCCCAGCACCTACTCCCCCCAAAAAAGTCAACAGACACAGAAACCTAATTATGATTTTCACTCAGTCATTTCAGTAAAATTGTATCTGACATTGTCTCTATCCAGTGTTTTTTGTGCTACATATAATTTATGTAGCAGTTTATTAATAATATAAGATCAAAATAAAAGCACTCAGTATTAAGCAAACACTGAGATGGCCAGTCTGATGACTGTGAAGCAGTTTCGGCCACACCTGACTAGAGATGAATCATTTGTTGGTCTGTGAGCCCCTAAATGTGGATTCACAGCCTCAGATGTGAGGGATTCAGTGGGTCCCCCACCATGGCAAAAGCCTCTCCCTCACTGCATGCCAGCTGTCCACTTCCAGCTCTGCAAGATGTCCCTGATTTTAAGTTTCTCTAATAAGGTAGGGAAATTCGTTTTCATTCAATTTCTCCTTCATCTTTTCATATTGAATAAACACACACTTTGGGCCTAATCTTAAAATCTTTCTTCACTTTGGCTAGTTCAGCACCTTCCTTTAACGCTTACTTATTCTAGTTCTGTTATTTGTTTCTTGGGGTATCATAGATGGGTACAATTGATATATGCCACGAAGAACCACACCCATTTAAAAGCCACACAGATTTCCAATTCATTATAAAATAAAAATGGACACAGACACATTGCTGGGACCTTTCCACTGCTATTGGTTTCAGATTTTAAACACAGGCAATAATGATAATTGATACAATACATACATATACTATCAAGCTCTTACTAGTATTCATTTGTAGATTAATGCTGTTGCAGGTGAAAGAACTATTCACTTTTCTCAGACTGAAAAGAGTGTTTTTTTTCCCCTATAAAACCACTGAGTAAGCTTGTAACCACCTTGAGAAAAAGTCAGCCAATACACAGCACAGAAATTCTCCTTGGAGGACAGTTTAAAATTTAATAGGAGGCTTTTATATTCTGGGCTGTACTTTGGAGAGTGCTTTGTATAAAAAGACACTTTATGAAAAGATATGTGATTAAAACTATTCTTTTCTGAACAAGTTTTTAAGAATTGAAAGTGAAGTATTAGAACAAAAGACCATTTATGTATGTATGTATGTATGTATGTATGTATGTATATATATATGTGTTTGTATGCATGTACGTATATATGTATGTATATATGTACGTATTGTGGCACCAGGGATTGAACTCAGGAGCATTCTTTCTCTGAGCTACACCCTCAGCCCTATTTTATTTTTATTTTGAAACAGGTTCTCACTAGATTGCTGAGAGTCTCACTACTTGCTGAGGCTCTCCTTGAACCTACAACCCTCCTATCTCAGTCTCCTAAGTATTGGGATTACAGACATGTGCCACCACACTGGGCTAACCTTTTACTTTATATCACTGATTCCTTAAAGTCAGAATGAAAATTATTTTAATATTAATACTTATATCACTGTTTATGATTTCCAGAGTGTTGTGATATTTACTACCTTATGTGATTTCATAATAACCCTGTTTTGCAGGCGAGTGCTTTTATATTTGAAAAACTGAAGGCTTGGTTTTGGTGACCTGTCCAAAGACCATAAGGAATAAGCAGAAGAGAGAATCCTAGAACCCCGGTCTTGGACTCCCATTTCAGTACTCCTTCCACTACAGAATGGCCTCCCCGAAACCTTGTGTTGCTCTCAGCAATGTGCTGGAATAATATGCATTTGGTTGTATTCTCTCTTTAACCTCAATCTTATTTACCATATAAGACTTCTTTTTCTAGCCCTTGACCCACATTTTCACATTGAGGTATTGATTAGAAGCACTTTTGTCCTGTCTTCAGAATAGTATTTTACTTATTCCATAGTTCATTTGGTAATCAAGTTTGTATCTAACAATCAGGTTGTTAATCATACATTGTAACTTTGAATACTTCTAGTTTTTTTTTTCACAAAGAATCTCACTAATACTAACAAGTCTTCCAAATAGGTTTCTGGCCGGGTGTGGTTACACATTCCTGTAATCCTAGTATTTGGGAGGCTGAGACAGGAGGATCACAGGTTTGAGGCCAGAGCACAGAAAATTAGTGAAACCCTGTTTCACAATAAAAATAAAAAGGGCTGGGGGTAGTTCAGAGGAAGAGCACCCCAGGGTTAAAAAAAAAAGCATTAATATGTCAGCTGTTTTAAAAATGTTTTCTAAGCCTATTTCTTTAAAGAGAAATATGCTTTTAAAGTCAATACAAACTTTGGGTCAACAATAATTTCATTCCAAGAGTGGAAAAGTCTCATGAAAAAGTTGACTGAGTAAAAATAACCTAAAAGGAAGACAGAAAAATAAACAGTAGAATGTTTCAACTAAAAAGTTCTCAGTGTTAAAATAGGCTGAGTCTGTCTTGGATGCCCCTGGCATTTTACTATGAAAAATTCCAAACATGTAGGAAATTTGAAAGAATTATATCTACCCCCGCCCCTCAATCCTACAATTGCTAATAGCTTGCTATGTTTGCTTTACCATGTGTCTATCCCGCTATATCCATCTATCAATTTACCTGATCTTTGTTACATTTCATAGTAAATGACAGAGTGGCTAACATCAGCCACCTCACCCCTAAACACTTCCAGCAAAGATTTCAATACCTCTTCCTCACTCTCAGGTAAAATTTACATAGAGTGAAATACATAAATCTCGAGTGTATTATTCTATCAGTGTCGATGCACCTATATTTCCTGGAAGTTATTTCAACAAAGATGTGCGTGTATTTCTTAAATTATATGTAGAGCTAGGAAGCCTGGTATCACTGGCAGCTGAATCTAGTCCAGCTTCTTCTGAAATCAATAACCTCTCTTTCCTACTATATTAGTGATTCATGAACACAACACTGTAGCACTACACATTCTTGTCACTCAATCAAATCCTCTCCTTGCAAGCACAACAACATTTAAAAATCTGTTTACTAAGGTACTCTTTATTAAGTTAAAATTTGTGGATTTATTTATTTATTTTATTTATTTAGGTACTGGGGATTGAACTCAGGGGCATTCTGCTCTGAGCCACAACCCCAGACCTTTTTATTTTTTATTTTGAAACGGGCTCTCACTAAGTTGCTGAGGCTGGCCCCGAACCTGTGCTCCTCCCACCTCAGTCTCCCAAGTACTGGGTTTATAGCCATGCACTACCACACCCAGCAACAGCAAGGTCTTTGAGCACAAATTTTTCAATGTACTTCAATAACATTCTACTGGCTGTTAGGTGTCCATTCAGGTAAAGCTTTACAACTAAGGAAAAGCACTACTGATAACTCTAAGATGCACATTTCTAAATGATGCGACAGATCTGGCCAACTAAGAAAGAGAAGGGAGGGAGAGAGGAGTGCTAAATTGACATGGAAAGAGTCTTAAATTTTTTAAATGGAATTTTTATTTATTTTATACTTTTATTGGTGCATTGTAGTTTCACATCATAGTGATAGTGACATCCATGCACACAGCACTTGGCTGGCTCCCCCCACTCATCTCCCCTCTTCACCATACAGGGTATTAAGACTGGCATTGGAATTCTCGCATATGTATAGAATGCTAACGGAAGTGATTCCTTCACTGATTCTCCCTCTCCTCCAACCCTTTCCCTAGACCACCCTGCCTCCACAGGAGTTTCTCCTCCATTATCTGAAAGTCTCTCTGGCATCCCATTTACTCCCTAGTTCTGCAGATGAGGGAAAATATCTGATCCTTCACTTTTTGTGACTGGCTAAACTCATTTAACATATAATGTTTTCCGGGTCCATCTATTTTTTGTAAATGGCATAATTTTGTTCTTCTTTATTGCTCAGTAGAATCCACTGTGTTTATATCTCATAATGTTGTAACCCACTCATGTTGTTGGATACCTAGGTTAGGTTGGTTTCATAATTTGGCTATTGTGAACTGTGCTGCTATAAACCTGAATATGCATATATTACTATAACACTCTGATTTCAGTCCCTTTGGAAAGATACCCACTTGAGCCATTAGCTTAAATGTGGTGGGCTGCCTCTAAGATGCTTCTTCCCTCCTGGTATTCCCGCCCTTGTGGGATTAATTCCCTCCACTGGAGTGAGGGCTGGGCTTATCGACTCATTGCTAATGAATACCAATAGAGCAAAAGTGGTAAGATGTCACTTCCAAGATAAGGTTATAAAAATTATGTCTTCTATCTTGAGCGCTTTCTCTCACTTTTGCCCTCCCTTTGATCATTTGTGGTGGGGAAGCAGGCTGCCATGTTGTGAATAGCCTTCTAGAGAGACCCACAGGCAATGAGGAACTGAAAGAAGCCTGGCAGTGACCTGCCTTCCAGGGAGATGGCAGCTCTGGACAGCCATCTCAAGAGACATCTGGAGTCAAAGGCACAAGGCTAAGCCACGCCCCCATCCCTCACCCATAGAAACAGGAAGGAAATGCTGCCTTGAGGTAATTCCTTCACAGCAATAGATAACTAATACATTGTAAGATTTTAATATTAATTTGCTTCCTATTTGAGCTGCAAATAACTAGTACAAGAAAATGTGACAATGAATTCACTCATTAGCACCCAGAGTTTCTAATTTAACTTTGTCTCTTATTAACTTCTCCCCCAGTAAATAGGACTTTGAGGTAGAGGTTTATTTTACTTTTTGAAATTGAAATTTGGATTGACATCATTGTAGAATCACTGTTTTGTAGGAAATAGCATGGAGAGATGCCTTGTTTACTTTGTTCAGTTTCCCCACGAGGAATGTTTCACAAAACTATTACCATTATCATAACTGGAATACTGACATTGATAATTGTGATCTACCTGTTATACTGAGATTGTGCATGTGTACATTTCTTTTTTTTTAGTACTGGGAATTAAACTTAGGGGCATACTACCTCTAAGCTACACCCTCAGCCCTATTTTATTTATTTTTATTTTTTATTTTTTTGTGGTACTGGGAATTGAACCCAGGGGCATTCTACCTCTGAGCTACATCCCCAGCCCTATTTTTTTTATTCTTTATTTTGAAACAGGGTCTCACTAAGTTTTGGAGGGCCTCACTAAGTAGCTGAGGCTGGCCGTGAACTCGGATCCTCCGGTTTCAGCCTCCTAAGTACTGGGATTACAAGCATGTGCCACCACGCCCGGCTTATTTTTTATTTAGATCAGGGTCTCACTAAGTTGCTGAGGCTGGCCTCGAACCTGTGATCCTCTTGTCTCAGCCTCTAAAGTACTGGGATTACAGGCATGCACCACCACGCCTGGTATGTCTGCATTTGTTACATTTTAATTTCCTCACATACTCAAATTGTGCAATTAAACTCTGGCCATTCTATTATTCCTTATAAATGTTTATCTGACAGTAACAGTTATTAAGAGGCACGATTTCAGTATATTTCTCAGCTCTATATTAATGAACTCAGTAACAGAAAGTAATCAAAACCGCTTATAGGTTATGAAATCAAAGGAAAATTCACTTACCCTGAACGTTTTCTTGAAAGCAAACTATAAAATAAAATGTTATCCTTTCCCCGGAATTAATGTACTTGTGTTTGAAATTCAGATGTGAAGTAGTATTAAGTGTGGTTGAAATTTTAACACTGTCTCTTTCCTGCTTCTGAAAGAAGTGAGAAGTTAATATTTGGGTAAGAATACCCCAGGAAATCTATATATTCGAGTTTTAATTTCATGGTCAGACAGTGTTAAAATTCATAGTTAAACCTCTAAACACAAACAGCCAAGGAAACAGTCAAGCTGATTATGAACCATGCAAAGCCAAACACGTTTGCATAAAAGAGAAACCTTAGAGGAAACCAAAGGGATACCTACTTTCTGCCGCTAGAAGTCCTAGGAGGAAGGCAGCATATGGACAAACGACAAACAGTATGATTTTAGAGCAAGCAGGTTATCAAGCACAGTTGGGCCCACTAGATGAGCCAGAAGCGTGGACCCTCCAGCTGATCCCAAGGGAAGTCCTCATGTTCCATGGGCACAATCACAGATTTCAGATACCAAACACTGCATTCTAATTCTGACTTCTTTGATTTCAAATAACACAACAGAATATTTCTATTTTGAGTTATTAGTAACAAAGTAACAATACATACTGTTAAGTGTATGATTAAACTCCATGAATTCTAGTAAAAGCATGATAGATTATTTTTAATAATCAGACCAGAAAAATATCTTCTCTAAAAAACTGGTTTACATTAGAAATGACATACCTAAACATGTTTGACTTTTCTTTAGATGACAAACTGGGAGCTGATTAATTTTCAAATCGTGATTTTAAATATTCATATTTTCCTACATGTACATGGTATTTATCACTTATAATGAGTCAATTTAAGAAAATAAGATGCTGTATTTTGTGAATAGGCAGCTTTACCACTCTTCTCAAACTCTGGGATTTCATAGGCCAATAGAATTTCAAGAAATTTAGGTGGACCAAAATAGGATGACCGATTATTAATTTTATCAAATATGGTCATTCAAAATCAACCTACTGATCATTAACATTTCATTAAAAGAAAAAGCATTGTTTAAAGATGGGTCAGAGACAGTCCATCTCAAGAAAGGACATCTGGTGACCTTGCACTGTCCTCTCTCTTTCTAACCCCTCCTTCCCAGTTT
Source organism: Graphiurus murinus (assembly GCA_004027655.1). Lineage (NCBI taxonomy): Eukaryota > Metazoa > Chordata > Mammalia > Rodentia > Gliridae > Graphiurus > Graphiurus murinus. The sequence goes on along the minus strand of PVLC010003187.1, from coordinate 92,677 downwards.
CCACTTTGCAAGCACATCTTCCCTCACCATTTTTCTTTTTGTCATGAGCTTGAATGAACTTTCAGGTAATGATGAAGTGTTTTGTGTTTTATACTGTAAAACAAACCCAAATTTAAACAGAAAGACATTGGAAAGGATGACTTTAGGAACTTAAAATAAATGATGTAGAATTTAAATAGTAGTATAAATAGAGAATTTTGGGGTGGAAATCAATGAAAATATTTTTTAAATGAAAAGAAAAAGAATTAAAATGAACATATAGGTATTTTAATTTATGTAAGAGTAAAGCTTTATGTAGGTCCAGATAAAATATATATTTGGCTTTCTGCAACCTGCAAAAAGGATACTTGCTGACAGATTAGCTATTTGATAAATGATGCTAACCAAAATAGTAGAGTACCTTCCTTTAAATGGCTTAGTATTAAAAATTGATTTTAGAAATGTATGAATAATTCTTGAGAGCTATGTGAAATTCAGAAGAATGTTAGAATGTTCAAAATTTTCCTTTGTTTTATACTTCTGGAGGATATAAGAAAATTCCTTTTCATTTAGGGTAGTGATTAGCATTAGATATGTAAAAAGCATTTTTTTCATTTGCAGCACCCAGACAGTGCCATTGAAATATACTTATGCTAGACATTTAGCATGTCAAATGAAAATACAGACTGCTTACAAGACCATCAAGGATCTAGGAATCAAAAAAAAAAAAAAAAAAAGAGAGAGAAAGAAACAGAGTATGACTGCAGGAAAGGGAAGGCGAGAAAGAATGTTAAACTGTGGACAATTAAAATGAGAACTTGCAGGCTACCTGCAAGATGAAGAATTTCTTTTTTGTTTAATAATCAAGGTCTATAATCAGAAAATAGTTCAATCAAATCGTTTTAATGCTGTGTTGAAAAGAAGAAAAAACTGGGTAATAAAATATATTCAATAGAAAATAAACATGTCTATAAATATAGAGAATTCCCTTTTCTAAAGGAAAAATCCAACTCTTTCCAGAAAAGAATGCTGAAGAGCTTATTAAATCCTTGCTAGGCAGAGGTAAATATTAATTAAAGGCCAACACTACGGTGATTTGTAAGGACCATACTGCTCTCTAGGACCATTTCTAACAATGAAAGTGATAGTACAGATGTTGGTCTAAAATCTCAAGGAGATTTATCCTAAATATATTCCAAGTATGTAACTATATCATGTAGTCACAGTCTGACATAAAAACTATTAGTGGGTCCACCCCCTCTAAAGAGGGTCACTTGTAATCTGGGTATGAGGAGAGAAGAGAGAAATTTGAGCTAACAAAATGTTACAAGGGAAGGGAGCAAAATGTATGGGAAGAAAATAACAACAACAAAAAGAGATGAAAAAGTAGGGAGTGTTGGAGACCACATCTCACGCACAACCGTGCCCTTGCCTTTCCTGTAGGAAGGCTTTGGATAGCTACCAAGGCAGCACAAGAGGAAGAAAGTAAGGCTTTCTCCTCCAACTCATTTCTATTCTAGGATTCCCATTTCTGAATGCTTTTGGAAATCACCTTCACTTAAAAGAGGAAGATTCATATCCCACTTAGTAAAAGTCAAAATGGGAACTGTATACCTGCTGGAATGGGAAACTCCATCCTGTGATTTTGCACAAGGTATAATAAGCACATACTAATTGGTAAGAAATTCTGAGCATGTATGTGCATTATGTATGTATAAACAGAGGAGGGCGGAAGCATAAATACTAACAGATGCTCCTGGTTCCAACATGGAAGAAATATTAGTATGCCTATTCTTCTTATATTGATGAGTGTGGGCCCAAAACTCATACTTCGGGAAGGGCCCTGGGCCTTGACTCCAGTGATAATACGTGAATTATGTATGAAGGTAGCCCGAGAGTGCCCAAATCAAGCCAGCTGTGCAAAATCAACCATTAGACAGACACTGAGTGGTTCTAATGAAAGAGAAGAAAAGCCGAGGCCAGAGGACATATGACTCAGGAGTTTAGTAAATAAAGACATGAATGATATTTAAGAATGGACACACACATGCACATGTATATACATATAAATGGATCCTCTGTTTTTTTCCTAAATGATCCTTGAGAATTCCTCGCAGGGAAGATGGAAGTCTGAGCACTTTACCAAAAGATTTCATGAGCACTGGCAGGTTTTTCAAGAGTACCTATAGACAGTTCATCAGAACAGGTCATTCTTCTATGTTCTTCCTCTTCAAATACTTCTTTCATGTGTTACAGACTTTATACTGAGAAGAACTTGATCATTATTTCAAGACAAAACTCACAAGACGGCAATACATTGAAAGATTAATTTCAAAGCAGTGCTGTCTCAAAGTCTGATTTTACATTGTTGGTCTGGGGGAAATCTTAAATGGGAAGTTTTTTTGTAGAGGAAGAGGTTATCAGAAAGATCCAAATGCCTGGCTTCAATGTTGGATTGGATGAAGTGTAATGTTGGCTCTGGAGTGTACAAAGGGTAGGAAGTATTACCGAGGCAAAAAGAAAAAAGTGAAATGTTGGCTTAGGAGCAGTAGGGGAGGGTGACTTTGGTATTAAAATAAGAAGGGAGAAGACACGTGTAGGTAGGATTTGGTTGCTGGCAATCTGCCTTAGAATCCCTCGGAGGAGTTGACCAAATGCACAGAAAAAGTTTCTTTACAATGGAAGAGAAAGGATGTGGATGCCAAGTGACCCACACAGGTGAGCAGATGAGTTATCCAATTACCTGAGGAGGTAGGGTCTTCAGAGAAATCTGGCAACTCTTCGGGGGGATCCCCATAGAATGAGTTGAATTTGTGACTTGACACAGCGGCTAGTACGGCACCCTAAACCAGAGATGGAAAACAAATGATTAAAACAAACCAATACATAAATAATGAATTCAATGGTTACCTTAAGGATTATCCAGAAAGGCAAATACATAGGAGATGTTGACTAGAAAAGAGGTATCTTTTAAAAATAATTTTGGATTCCTTTAAATAAATTACATTGGCATATGCCAGAATAACACAGTTGGGAATTGCAAAAGTATATGAATTAATTACATCCTGTACTCAACCATGCACCACGCTGGGCGTGGTGGCGCACGCTTGTAATCCCAGCATTCGGGAGGCTGAGATCGGAGGATCCGGGTTCGGGGCCAGCCTCAGCTACCTAGTGAGGCCCTCCGCAACTTAGTGAGATCCGGTTTCAAAATAAAGAATAAAAAATAGGGCTGGGGGTATAGCTCGGAGGTAGAATGCCCCTGAGTTCAATCCCCAGTACTGCAAAAAAAAAAAAAAAATGCACCACATAATGGAATATTCTGTTGTTATTCTAAAAGGATGCCATAGAAAGGTGTTTAATAAAATGGAAAGTTTTCAAAACAATGTATAGTATGATCTCATTTTTGGTTAAAAAAAAAAGGTACATATAGATATAAAGGAGTGAACACACACCAGAATGTCCCTAGTATTAATTACCCCTGGGTAGTAGGATAATGAGTCATTTTTCTTTTGAAAATCTTTTTTCCTCCTTCTTTTTTGTTTTGAACAAGGACAATGTGTTACTTGAGTACACTTGTACATGAGTTCTCAAACAGGCCACACATTGTAACCAACTGCATGCAACTATTTATTTATTATTTTTGTGGAACTGGGGATTGAATATAGGTGCATTCTACCTCCGAGCTTCATTCCCAGCCCTATTTTAATTTATGTGTGTGTGTGTGTGTGTGTGTGTGTGTGTGTGTGTCACTGGGGATTGAACTCAGGGGCATTCTACCTCTACCTCTGAGATATGCCCCCAGCCCTATTTTTAATTCTTTATCTTAAAACATAGTCTCACTAAGTTGCAGAGGGCCTCACTAAGTAGCTGAGCTTGGCCATGAACCTGCAATCCCCCTGTCTCAGCCTCCCAAGTACTGAAATTACAAGCGTGCACCATCACACCTGGCTTACTTTTTATTTTGAAACAGAGTCTTGCTAGACTGCTGAGGGTCTTATTAAGTTGTTGAGGCTGGCCTTGAACCTGTGATCCTCCTGTCTCAGCCTCCTGAGTACTGGGATTACAGGAGTGCGCCACTGTGCCCAGCTTGCATGTGACTCCTTTAAGCCACATGTGTAGCCTCTCCTGGGTCCTAGTTGAGAAGCACTGCCCTGTTGAGTGCTTGACACACCTTAGGACTGGTAAATGGGGAAAGGATGGGAGATATTGCTCCAGCAACAGGAATAGTGTGAAAACTTCCAGGTTTGTTCCCTAGCTGGGCCCTTTCCAACTACAGGGCACTGCTTGAGTAAGACATTTAATATCTCTAGTTTTCTTATTTGTAAACTGAGGATATTAAAACTGACACACTTTATCTACCTTACTGGATTATCAAAAGTCATGATGTACTTGGAAATGCTTGGCAAACTAAAAAGCATTTTGTAAGTGCAAATCACTATTAACCCAACTAACATGGCTGCAGCCTTTTGCTGGTCTACACAGATTTGCTTGTTTAGGTAGTTTAAGTATCTAATCACCTAAATTAGCCGGTTATGGTGGTGCCTGTTTGTAATCCCAGGAGTGGAGAGGCTGAGATGGGAGGATCTCGGATTGGAGAACAGCCTCAGCAACCTAGCAAGACTATGTTTCAAAACCAAAAATAAAAAGGGCTGGTGGGGTTGCTTGAAGGTAGAATGCCTTTGGATTCAAGTGCCAGAACCATTTGTGCATGTGTGTGCATGTGCGCGCGTACACACACACACACACACACACACACACACACACACACAATTAATTATCTAACTTGTCTAAAGTCTGGAGTAGTCTCCATCTAAATTTTGAATTTAAATATTGAACTGTTCAATTTTTCTGAAAAGAGATAAATCTCTTATGTGTGCAGGTACTTGTTAATAAATCAATGAAAATATTAATAGAAATATACTTTCACAAAGTTTGCTTTTGGGGGACAGTCACCTTAGGGTTTCTATCAATATAAATAAATATGAGTTGAAAAACAGACTGTAGAATAAAATACAGAGAAGTCATCTTGCTGCGACCATTTCAGACAATATTTTAGATTGTTGGGAGTTTGGTGTTAACACAGAAAGGTTCTTAGGCTGAATTACAGACAACTGCGTTTGAAAAAAAAGTAGTGAATGTTGAGTTCTTCTTTCTATAGAAGAATTATATTTCACTTTACATATTATACATGTTCCCTAAAAGCTGAGTGGGAATGGAATTTTTATACATCGAATCATGTTTCCCACACACTGAAACTAGACTTTGAGAGATGCTTTATTTTTATTTCTAAATGAAATTCAACTGAGTTTCTTAATATGTTCATTTTATGTTTTAAGGCCTGTTCTGGCTACTAAAATAGTCAACGGTCTATAAATAAATACACATACCGTCATGGAAACACTATTTTATTTATTTATTTATTTATTTTTTCGGTACTGGGGATTGAACTCAGGGGCATTCTATCTCCGAGCTATACCCCCAGTCCTATTTTTTATTCTTTATTTTGAAACCGAGTCTCACTAAGTTGCGGAGTGCCTCACTAGGTAGCTGAGGCTGGCCGCAAACCCGGATCCTCCAGTCTCAGCCTCCCGAATGCTGGGATTATAAGCATGTGCCACCACGCCCGGCTTGGAAACACTATTTAAAAGAGCCCTGAGAAATCAATACTTTTGAATAGTAGCAAGTTCCTAATTTGTCTGTCTGAGGGCTAGCGGTTTTGTTTACTTAGTTCTCTAAACTCAGTGACCACACATGGTTCAAATATTCAATGCATAGCTATTACATAAAACAGCAAAATAGTTCAAAATAGTTCATAGATTCAAAGAATTTTATCAGGGTTTGACAGATGGCTCATTCTAAGAAATTCAGTTTTGCAGATGGAAAAATTGAGGTCCAGAGACACCTAGCAACCTGTTAAGATTACTGTCAACTTAGAGACATAATCAAGGGTAGATAGAATTAGGGTTCATTGGCTATTTTCTCCAGGTCAAAGATTTCTACTATACCAAGGGCCAACAATTTTTTTTTCTGTAAAGGGCCAGATAGTAAATATTTTCGGCTTTGAACACCGTGTGGTTTCTTTTTCAGCCTCACGAGTCTGCTATTGTAGTATGAAAACAGCAATAGACAAAACAGAAATGAATGTATGATGCTGTGTTCCAATAAAACTTTATATACAATAGAGGCAGTAGGCTGAATTTGGCCCCCAGGTTGTAGTTTGCCAAACTCTGTACTAAATGAATGTTTTGAAGAGCCTGTGGGTACAACAATATAATATCTAATCTTGTCCAAACACTTCAAATTTTTCTAGTTTAGTAGACCTTTGACAAAGAAGCTTTCTATCTGATTTAATTTAGTAGGTATACATTATTTATTATTATTATTATTATTATTATTATTATTATTATTATTATTATTAGTGTGTGGGGGGGTACTGGGGATTGCAACCAGGGGCATTCTACCTCCAAGATACACCCCCAGTCCTATTTCATTTTTTAAAATTTGAAACAGTGTCTCACTAAATTGCTGAGGCTGGCCTCGAACCTGAGATCCTCCGGTCTCAGCCTTCCAAGTACTGAAATTACAGGTGTGTACCACCATACCTGGCTTATTCTAATTTATTATTAGCTATTGTTGCTAGTCTCTTACTGTGCCCAATTTATAAATTACACTTTATCATAGATATGTATATAGAAGAAACATAGCATATACAAGTTTGATTCTATCTGTGGTTTCAGGCATCCACTGTCTTGGAATGTGTCCCCCACTGGTCAAGGGAACTACTGTGTATTGTATGATGGTCTGATACTAGAGGAAAGTAATGGGAAGGAAATGAACATTGCAATACATTACAAGTGTTAGAGCTTCTCTTTCTAGATACAGTGAGGGAAAAGATGTTTAGAATAGTGGGAAAAGTCTATGTGTAATTACTATTGAAGAAATATAAGAACAGAGATTATCCAGTGAAATCCTCAATGTTCTATACTTTTAAAAAAGGCTCCTAAAAACCTCAAAAATGTTAAAGTCAATGACTGGCAAAAAGCGAAAATGGTATGAAATTCTCATTCAGGAATTATAGTCATTCATAGAGTACCCAAGCAAAGGTATTGATATTAAAATCATAATAATACATTAACAATAATCACAAAGTTAATATAGCACATAATATCTACCACCTAGAATTATTCTATTATGTAATTCATTACATCCTGACAAACCTATGAATTAGCTATTATCATTATCCCAATTTATTTGTTTGTTTGCTTGCTTAGTACTAGGGATTCAGCCCAGGGGCATTCTACCTCTAGGCTACACCCACAGCCCTTTTTATTTATTTATTTTTTGAAATAGGTTCTCGCTAAATTACTGCATGCTGGCCTTGAACCTGCGATCCTCCTGTCTCAGTCTTCCAAGTACTGGGATTACAAGTGTGCACCACTAAGGCCAGGCTTGTTATCCCCATTCTATAGACAAAGAAATTAAGGACAGAGAATTTAGGTAGGAACCAGGATTTGCCCAAGCCAACACAGCTTGAGAGCACGCTCTTTCCTTCTCTTTCTTTTTGCCATTGGTAATAAAAAATTGTCTCATCTTTCACTAAGTAACAAAAGGAATTTTCTACTGGTTTCAGTGAACTTCCTTTTTAATCACTTCCAAGGGAGTCCTAAAAATTAGGCTGTCTCTCAAGATTTGAGGAGCTTAAAAACAGTGTCTGGGCAGAAGGATGGGCCTGGGCTCTGGAAGCCAGGGAATTTGCAATCTCTTCTAGAAGCTCAAAGGAAAGACAGAATGAAAATTAATTCCCCAAGGAGGGCAGGTGTGCCATGTTTTAATCGGGTGGCTAAACTTGCAGCCTTAATGCAGCCTTACCAGAAAAAGCTGAAAAAAATCCAGTATTGACCCTGCTGATATTCTTAATTCTAGGTTGTTTGGCAGGTCTTAAAACTTTAAATAGCCCTGTAAGGGGATGTGGTAAATCCACATGACCCCTTCTCTGCTGTGACAGCTTGGCCCTGTCCAAGTGTATCTTAGTCACCACTTTGGCTATTTTAGGTCCAAGTCTGATTCTGTGGCACTGGGAGAAGGACAGGATGTCTCTTGTGCTGGGGCCTGAGCCCTCTGGAGAAATGTCTGTACCTGGGCACTGGAGGGTTCAGGCCAGCACAGTGTAATGTCAGATGAGGCTGCAGCAGTGTTAGGAGTTTTAGGGAAGAGTTAAGAAGAAGTACCATTCAATAGTTTCTTTACTGCCCAGTGCAGTTGTGCACACCTGTAATTCCAGTACTTGGGAGGCTGAGAGGAGTATCCCAGGTTCAAGACCAGCAAAAGGTAACACAGCAAAATCCTGCTTCAGAATAATTAAAAAAAGTTGACCACCTTTTACTTGGAATGACAATTTTTTTTTCTTCTATAGACTCTACCAGTTCAGGTGAATATAAAGGCAAAGAAAGAAACACAAATCTCAGGAAATTTCTTTGGGTGCCATCTCAGTCATGCCATATTATCCATAATTATTTTTGATACAGATTTTTAGAAAGCAAAGAGAGACCAGGAGTGGTGGTACATACCTGTAATTTCAGGACTTGGGAGGATGAGACTGGGGGATCGCAGGTTCAAGACCAGCCTCAGCAATTTAGTGAGACTCTTACCAACCTAGTGAGACCCTGTTTAAAAAATATAAATAAAATAGAGATGGGAGTATAGCTCGGAGGTAGAATGCTCCTGGGTTTAATCCTCAGTAACACACACACACACACACACACACACACACACACACACACACACACACGAAGATCTGGTTTGAATGCCTGACTACAAAAATAATAGGAGAAATGCTTAAATGGGAATTATCAACAATGACATGTTAAAATTTCCTTCTTTCTATAGCAGCACTGTCCAAAGGAACTTTCTGCAGTATTGTGAATGTACTATGGCCGTGCTATGTAGCCACTAGCCACGTGTGCTTACTGCGCACTTGAAATATGTGTGAATGGGGAACCAACTCTTGAATTGTATTTAATTTTGATTAACTTAAGTTTAAAAAGCTGTCTGTGGCTAGTGGATACCATATTGGACATTTCAGCTTTATAGGAGAATATTGTAGCTCAATAAATTCTCCCGAATTCATATAAATAAATGTTCTTATAAATCTAGAGTTGTATAAAGTCATTCATAAACTTCAGGGATTGAATAATAATAAGTTAATAATATTATTGCAATTTATGGTATAGAAATTTTTTATGTGTGTGTGTGTTTGTGGTATTGGGGAGTGAACCAGAGGCATTTTACCTCTGAGCTATGCCCCCTCAAGCTCTTTTTTTTAATTTTGAAACAGGGTCTTACTACATTACAGAGGGCCTCCCTATGTTGCTGAGGCTGGCTACGAACCTGTGATTCTACTATCTCTGCCTCCCAAGTACTGGGCTTACAGGCATGCCACCACGTCTGGCTAGAAAAGTTTTACAGTTGGCAGAAGTCATATGGGTAAAGAGGACTACTATACAATCAACCACTAAAAGACCAGAGCTAACATTTTTTGTATCAAAGAAATCAAAAGCTAGGTGTGGTGGCACATGCCTGTAATCCCAGTACTTGGGAAGCTGAGACAGGAGGATGGCAGGTTCAAGACCAACCTCAGCAACTTAGCAACACCCTCAGCAACTTAGTGAGACCTTATTTCAAAATAAAAAATAAAAAAGGGCTAGGGGTGTAGCTCAGAGGCAGAAATACCTAGGTTCAATCCCTAGTACCACATACACAAAAAAGTAAGCCAAACATACATGAATTTTAATAGCATAATGTAGTAATTTCTTCTGTTACCCTATGACAGGGTAGTACTGTCCTATAACATTTTCTTCCAGAGCTGAAAAGATTTCACTATTTAATGCTAGGTCTTTTTAGAACTTTTTTTTTTTTTGGTGTGTGTGTGTGTGTGTGTGTGTGTGTGTGTGTGTGTGTGTGTGGTACTGGGGATTGAACCCAGAAGCATTCTACCTTTGAGCTACACCCCCCACCTGATTTTATTTTTTATTTGGAAACGGTCTCGCTAGGTTGATAACCGTCTCACTACTTGCTGAGGCTGTCCTCGAACCTGCAATCCTCCTGTCTCAGCCTCCTAAGTACTGGGATTACAGGCATGTGCCACCACGCCCAGCTTTAGAACTTTTGAAGTCAAATGGAGTAATTGATGTGTGTGTGTGTGTGTGTGTGTGTGTGTGTGTGTGTGTGTGTGTGTTACTAGGGGTTGAACCCAGGGGCATTCTACCTCCAAGTTATATTCCCAGCCCTTTTTTATTTGTTGTTTTGAAATAGGGTCTCTCTAGGTTGCTGAGAGTCTCACTAAGTTGCTGAGGCTGGCCTCTCCCATCTCAGCCTCCCAAATACTGGGATTATAGGTGTCTGCCACCACACCTGGCTTAACTGTAATTTTGATGGGGTAAATGAGAGTGAAAGTGGTAAGAGAAAGATATCTAGGAAGAATAAAGAAAAGAATGCAGAAAAAGTGATCTGAAAATCTTTTCTGATAGAATAAGGTAGTGGGGGATTTTACTTATTGCTTTGTAATGGTTGTTCAATCCTAGATCCAGTGTTAATTCAATGCTATTTCCACTGACCCAAACTAGCATTTTCTGTTAAAATACTTAAAATTGAGAAAACATAGCCTAGATCCATATTCAGTAATAATAGCTAATAATATAACTCTATCTCTGATATGAATTTTAAGGACAAAACAAATCTATAATAGAATTTATGTTCCTGTTGTTAAAATTTGTTTAGATTCATACTGAAATATTAACCTAAATAATTTAAAAGACCAAAATAGTATTGAAATGGTGGCAATTTTTAGAAATGAGGATTTAGTATAACAAAAACAATAGCCAACACTAGGATCTATTAAAGGGCAACAAAACAGAATGAAAAGATGATCATAAATTGTTTGACTCTTTGCTGACTTCTGTAATTTACCTTTAATTTCCTCCTTGCATTGAATTTCCTCAGTTGTTCCACTGTTTCTGGAAGATGAATTTTGTAGGCATAACGGTCCCGCTCCTATAAAAGAAGAAAAATAATGAACATACATAACCATTTAAGAAAGTGAAGAAGCTTAACATAAAACAATAAAGCCCCAATTCTGAAATGTGAAGCTTAGACTGAATGCTAGGAGACTGGAAATTTTATTCCATGATACTGGTAAACACTGAAATGAGGAATATGAAGGGTAAAATTGATAGTAAAACAATATTTTATCTTTAGTAACAATGAAGGACTTAAATAATAGGTCATCTAATTTTCAGATATATGGCAATGTGGCTAAAATAATCAGAATTATTGGGAACATATAAAGTTATTTTAAGTAAACTCATTTATGTCTTTGATCTAAGTCAACATGAAACTCTAAGTTACACTTCGGAATTTAACCACAAATTCCGTTTTCATGCTAACATTTATCACTTAACTAAATTTTCCATTTGATCTCTTCACTTTCTCCATTAGTGCCAGCCACTAGACTTCTCTTTGGAGTCATTGTTTACATGTAAAATACAAAGTTAGTATTTTCCTAGAGTTACAATATATATGTGATACACAGGGAAGAACAGAAACCTGATGTGCAGGGATGTTAGTGAGAGAGAAACACTCCTGACCTAAGTGTTTTCCCAGGACAATAAAGTTATCTTTGATGTGATTTTTTTTCAGGTAAATTGAGCATTTGAAAAATTAACTCCATTAGTGTTTCAGCATTCTGTATTGTCAGGAATAACTAAACTAAAAAAAATCATAGAATATTTCAACTAGGACAAACTTTTCAAGGCCATCTGATTCAACCATTTTCTTCCTGCAGAATTCCATTTATTTTTATTTTATTTTATTTTTCTTTGAGGTACTGGGGATTGAACCCAGGGGCATTCTATCTCTGAGCTATACCCCCAGCCCTATTTTTATTCTTTATTTTGAAATAGGGTCTTACTAAGTTGCCGAGAGCCTCACTAAGTAGCTGAGGCTGGCTGTGAACCTGTGATCCTCCTGTCTAGAATCCCATTTAATCTCTGATGGATGAGCATTGTTTTACACACTCAGGATATACAAGTAAAATCAATAAAGATACCAGCCCTTATGTAGCTCATGTTCTAGTCAGAGAAGATAAAAAAATAAAAAACAAGATAAATTACAGAGTATGTCAAAAGTACTATGAGAGCCAGATGTAGAAGAACATGCCTGTAATCCTAGTACTTGGGAGAGGCTGAGACAGGAGGATCATAGGTTTGTGGCCAGCCTCAGTAACTCAGCAAGGCCCTCTGCAACTTAGTGAGACCTTGTTTCAAAGTAAAAAATAAAATAGGGCTGGGGATGTAGCTCAGAGGTAGAATGCCCCTGTATACAATCCCCAGTACCACAAAAAAATATAGGATGTTAGATCCAACAGCGACAGAAAACTGATGCTATGGGAAGGAGGACGTTGTTGGAGCACTGTCACAGAGTAAATGATAGGGATAGAATCTATATAAATGACAGGTTGAAATCCTTGTTCCGCTATTGACAACTTCTCTGACTTGGGACAAGATTCTTATCTGAGCATTAGTTTTCTTACCTACAAGATGAAGGTTTCTTGGAATTACTGAACCTTATAGTATTTTAATCAAATAACACTGTTCCACTAATGTCTTGAGTTATAATTTTCCTTAATACTTGTTGGAAAAATGGGATATAAAAAGAATTTTAAAAAGTGCCTTTTACCTAAGACAGTAAACTCATATCTAGTATTTATTGAAAAGGAGTTAATGCTGTAAAGCACAAAGTCACACCCAAAATATATATGATTAATTTATTATAACATGGTATAATTTCAGTCATTCGTGTTGCATCTTTGGAACATGTGTTGGTAGAGAACAAACAGGCCTTCTTCCCTCAGATAGTCCCTTTTTTTGTACTGGGGATTGAACCCAGGGGCATTCTACTTCTGAGCCACACTCCCAGACCTTTTTCACTTATTATTTGTAAACAAGGTCTTGCTAAGGACCACCTCATTGAGCAGTACGTGGCTGTCACTGAAGTGTTCAAGAAGTGTGGAGGTGTGAAAGTGAGCTGTGAGCTCATGTACCTTAAGCCATGGGTGATTCAGTGCTTCATAAACAGTGATTCTCTCAGCTGGATCCAGCATCAGCATGCGACGTACTAGGTCTTTGGCACTTTCAGAGATATGGCTCCACTGCCTCGGATTCATCTGAGGAAGAGGAAAAGTGCACAGTTATCTTCAGTGAGAAGTTAACATTACTCTCATTTACTATTTCTATATTGCTTCAATGTGAACAAAATTCTCAGAGCAAAGAGCAGACATCTGATTCTAAAAGGTATGCTTTCTGAGGAGGAAAAGGACAGATGCAATTATGTGTTGCTGTTGTTCACTATAGGAGAATTTGCATCAGTAAATATTCTTTACACATTCCCATTGTTAGTTATATTTTTGATAACTGGAGGATAGAATGCTCATAATTCCAGGTTCTATCTTTAAATCTCAGCTAAAGAGACTAGATAGGATATTCTGATTCAGAAAGGACTAAAAGAAGGTTGAAATTTAAAAATTTTTTTGAACCTAGGGGCATTCTACCACTGAGCTATAGCCGCAGCCCTATTTTCTTTATTGTTTTGAAACAGGGTCTCGCTAAGTTGCTGAGTATCTCTAAGTTGCTGAGGCTGAACTTGAACCTGCAATCTTCCTGCCTCAGCCTCACAAATGCTGGAATTATAGGTGTGCAAAACACAAGTTGAAGAAATATTTTTAAAACATGTTTTTTAAAAATTGGGATCAGCAGTAATCGTAAAAGCATGAAAAATTAATAATAGGATATTTTGGTTAGTATTTAGGAAAAATATATCATTACCATCACCCTCCATATACAATCAATTTGCTTTTATATTGTCTTCAGTAAAGTTTCTTATGTCTTTCTTTCAGAGATGAGATGACTAAGTCACATGATAAGTTGATTAAAATCAAATAAAAAGAATTATGAGTTATTCAAAAGACTCTGAGAAAGGCTGTGAGTCTGTAAGGAAAAAGCTGGAAGGCTCTTGGGGAAGGGGATATGTCTGAGATTGGAAATCATAAAATTATCGTAGGAGAGTGATTTGGGCTTGGGAAGGCAAATAAGGACAGGAGGTAGAGATGGAGTAGGGGCAAATTCCTATGCAGCTTCAGGCAATGATGGCACCAGGAATGAAACCCAAGGCCTTGCCTTTTTGTTGTTGTTAAGAACCACCAGGATGATGACATGATTTTTTAGAGATCTGTTTTAAAATAATCTATTAGTGCCAGGTGAGGTGGCGCATGCCTGCAATCCCAGCAACTCAGGAGGGTCAGCGGGGAGGATCGCAAGATTGAGGCCAGCCTGGGCAACTTAGTGAGACCCTGCCTCAAAAAAAACAAAAACAAAAAACAAAAAACAAAAACAAAAAACAAACAATAAAAGGGCTAGAGATGTAGCTCAGTGGTACAGCACTCCTGGGTTCATTCCTCAGTACTGTAAAAAATATAGGGATATAGAGAAAACAATATAGGCTATATATTAATTACTGGAGCTGGGTGTTCTCCACTTTTGTTTGTTTGAAAATTTCCATAAAAAATGTAACAAATATTGATAGAATCAGATCACAGTATGTTTTTTAAAAAGGCCCAGAGATTCATCAAGGCAAAACGGATCTATACTTCAAACGAGGTGGCTGAAAACCTGGGCCTTTGTAAGGAAGACATGAAGATAAAAGAGAGGTGAGATTATCCAAATAAAACAGTAAATAAGTTATTAACCTCAAAGCTTCAAGCTTCAGGAACAGAAATTATGATATAGCTGCTACTATCCATCTGACTTACTATAATACTGTTACTATTCCCTAGGAACAGGGGATTTTAAAATAATTAAATTTTTGGACATTGTGAGCAGCCCAAGTTTCTTACTAAGAAACAAAAATAACTATTCAATGTTTTAAAAATAACCCAAATCAAATCCCAGATGCTATTGGAATGAAACACATTGCCTTGGAAACCAGGAAGTTAGCAACTGAACAACACAAAGGAAGAATTCTATTATTAGCAAATGCTTATAACTCAAAAAGGCAGGTGGGAGATTTTATTATATGGTGCCCACATCAGAAATCACTGAGAAGATTAAATTGAGTTAATAAGTCAAGAGCTTAGAGCAGTTTCTGGCACAGAGCAAGTGCTAGGTCTCAGTTAGCTACCATTATTGCTAGTATGATCGTGTTTCTTCTCATATATTAGTATCTGTGACTTTATTTGAGTTGGAAAAATTCAACCAGAAAGCCCTGGGCTGTGTACTGCTGAGGGATTGGAGGGGGAAGATTACTTACAAGCAATTTCCTGAGGCATTTAGTTACTTTGAAAGTATTGATTTTATTCCCCAGTGGCCAACTGGCTTGAAGTGAAGCAGAAAAAAAAATCTGCACTTAAAACAGCTTTCTCTGTCAACAGAGTTTGGGCAATTATCTTAAACTAAATAAAACAAAATACAAGCCTGTATGTTCATATGAGCTAATGATACACAGGGCAAACCAATGAATAAAAACATGCACCATTCTCACCTCCACGACTTTTAGTTACTGCTTAAAACAGTAAGATGGCAGCTCTGAAACTATTTTACCTGTCTTTATTTTCTTTTTCTTTCCTCAGGTTCCCATATAAAATTCTTTTTTCTTTCTTTTTTTTGGCACTGGAGGCTGAACCCAGGGGCATTCCATACCTCCAAGCCACACCCTCAACATTTTTTATTTTTTGATTTTGAAACTGGGTCTTGCTAGGTTGCGGAGGACCTTGCTAAGTTGCTGAGGCTGGCCTTGAACCTGCAACCCCCCTGTCTCAGTCTCCCAAGTACTGGGATCACAGGCGTGCCTCACCATGCCCAGTTCCCATATAAAATTCTAATGTTACCAAAGAATTAAAAAAAAAAAAACTTTAGAGTCCTCACAGTTGGGAATCTAGTGTCCCATAAATTCATTTGGTTTTATATTGCCAGGCATGGCTGAAAATCAAAGGGTGTTTCAGTTGAATAGAAAGTATGAGTTTCCATAATAATGGAGGAAATGAATTTCCCCACCATAAACCACCCTGACCTGATGTGCATGCGTGCACGCCCCATGCTTTCCATGCCTGGCCTCCCAGTCTCTGTCAGCTATATGTGGTGGCACCGGGCAAACAAGTAGAAGAGGAGCTGGGGTAGGGAAATTAAACTTCAGCTTATTTATTTCCAAGAACTCCTTAGGTCTTTTCAGTACAGCCATTCACAGTGTTGGTATGACTTTTCAGTTTTTGAATAATGAAAGAAATTATTCACGAATCACAAGCCTGTGATAGTACACGAGGTTTCTGAAACACAGTAGCCAAAGAATATGAATGTTTAAGTCACATCAAAATTCCTCTAAGAGCCAGGCGTGGTGGCGCATGCCTGTATGCCAGACAGGAGGATTGTAGGTTTGAGGCCAGCCTCAGCAACTTAGCAAGACTCTGTTTCAAAATAAAAAATAAAATAGGGCTGACGGTGTAGCTCAGAGGTAGAATGCCCCTGGGTTTAATCCTCAGTATCACACACACACACACACACACACACACACACACACACGGATAAAATGCCTTTTAGTTGTATTATGAAACACAGTTATGATATTGACATTTCAGTTTATCTTGGAATACAAATGTGGGCCATTTGAGGCTGACTTCCAACCTGTGATCCTCCTGTCTCAGCCTCCCAAGTACTGGGATTATAGGCGTGCACCACCATGCCCAGCCTGGCTGGCATAAATTTAAAATTAAGGTAAGGAATGACTCAAGGTACCTTGATGAAATTCTCATTTTTAAAAAGAATTTATTTATTTATTTTTGCAGGTCTGGGGATTGAACCCAGAGACATTCTACCTCTGAGCTATACCCCAAGCCCCATTTTTTTTATTCTTTATTTTTGAGACAGAGTCTCACTAAGTTGCAGAGGGCCTCACTAAGTAGCTGAGGCTGGCCACAAACCTGTGATCCTCCTGTCTTAGCCTCCCAAGTACCGGGATTACAAGCGGGTACCACCACATCCAGCTTTTCATTTTTAATCTATTATTTTTGTTAATCTTTTATTGGTGCATCATAAGTTTTTACCCTAGTGAGATTCACAGTGATACATTCACACATTTTAATTTTACAAATTATGCCCAAACCTTTAAAAAATGAGGCCCTTTTTCCAACTCCACAAAGAAGGGCCACAGATGTTTTCTTCTCCTGGATCACTAAAGAAAACCTATCTGCTGATAGCAGCTCAGAAACTTACCTGAGCCCTAGACTGTCTCCCCGGGCTCCCGGAACCAGGTGTATTGGAGAGCTTTCCTCTGACTGCGTGACTAGGTGCAGTCAACCAGTGAGCAAAGACAATAACTTCAAAACAGTTTTTCAGGAGAATATAATCTCAATGGGAAAAATAAAATGGCCTTAAGATACTACCTTGTATTTTCCTTTAATAATGCCTTCAAACAATCTCTCCTTGGTTCCGTAGAAAGGTAAACAACCGCTGAGCAGGATGAAAAGGATCACGCCGCAGCCCCAGACATCGACGGGCTTTCCGTAAGGCTCTCTTTTGACCACTTCTGGGGCCATAAAGTGTGGGGTTCCCACACGTCCTGCATTTAAAACAACACACCGTGAAGGAAGATTGTTGACCAAACACAAGGTTTTCCAACTGAACACTGAAAAGGATGTAATGATAACAATCCAAACAAAAATAATATCTTCTTCCCACCTCTCCTCTCCTGATAGATAGAATAAAGTTCACAGAGGGAGGAAAAATGCCACCTCTTGAAAATAGTGACCCCAGGCTAGGACCCTGGTACTCCCTCTTGAATCTGGCCTGCTACTTAGTAGAAAGTCACATAGTTCTTACCTCACAAAGTTTAACTTTTCTAATTTGGAGCAGAGGCAGGTGGCAGAGTTCGTGTGCGGAGATGCAGTTTTTGTACCTGCCCAGGAATGTGCTTCCCCTGCGCAGAGGCAGAGGTGGGGAGGGGAGAGAGCAGGCATAGGGGAAAAAAATCTGTGGCAAAAGGATTAGTTTTGACTGCCAAATGGAAATTCCCCAATGAGACCTAATGCTAGGGACTTTTGTTTGGAATAGGAATTTGAATCTGCAATCCTGTTCAGTTCATTTTATGAGTTGATCATAGCAATTAGCAATGGTTAGTGATATTTTGTTAGACTAGAGATTCTTAGCTTTCTCCTAATGTTAAGACTTTTTTTTTTGTGGTACTGGGGATTGAACTCAGGGACATTTTACCTCCAAGCTATACCCCCAGCCCTATTTCTTATTCTTTATTTTGAAACAGGGTCTCACTAAGTTGTGGAGTGCCTCACTAGGTAGCTGAGGCTGGCCTCGAACCCGGATCCTCCGGTCTCAGCCTCCCAAATGCTGGGATTACAAGCATGCGCCACGACACCCGGCTTAATGTTAAGATTTGAAGAGAAATGAAAGCCAATCTACAACATCTACAAAGCAAAATCATGAAGCTCTTCCATTCAATCCTCCTTGACCTTCATTTTATCTGAAGAGTCCCCCCCCCCTTCCACATGGTGTTGCATGCCTGTAATCCCAGTGCTTGGGAGGTTGAGACAGGAGGATGACAGGTTCAAGACTAGCCTCAGTAACTTTGTAGAGGCCCTCCTCAACTTAGCAACATCCTATTTCCAAATAAAAAATAAAATAGGGCTGAGGGTATAGCTCAGAGGTAGAATATCTCTGGATTCAATCCCCGGTACCAAAAAACAAACAAAAAAAAAAAAAAAAAAAAAAAAAAAAAAAAAAAAAAAAAAAAAAAAAAAAAAAAAAAAAAAAAAAAAAAAAAAAAAAAAAAAAAAAAAAAAAGAAAGAAAAAGAAAACTAGTTTTCTGGAAGGAATCTGCTATCACTTGTTTGACATTAATAATAATCTTTAACATAGCATCCCCAAAGGAGTCTTTTTCTTTTTCTGTAAAATAACAGGTTTGTGCCCTATAGGGAAATTACTGTGGGATGGGACACTGGCACTAACCGTGGCAGCTCTTCTAGCTGTCTATAGGCCCAGCTCCCTTTCTTCCTCCCTCTTTGTTGGCTCTCTCTTATCATATTGAGTAAAAAGAGAACTTTTACTTTGAAGATTGCATCAATACTTTATCTAGAGCTCAGAACTGTAGTTCAGGGTTTTAAAAAAACTTAAGAAATCTTCTTGATGGTCAAGCTACAGAGAATATAATCATCAAGCTGGGTGTGCCCGTAAGTCCCAGTACTTCAGAGGCTGAGACAGGAGGATGGCAGGTTTGAGGTTAGCCTCAGCAACATAGTGAGACCGTGTTTCCAAATAAAAAATAAAATGGGGTTGGGGTGTAGCTCAGAGGTAGAATGCCCCTGGGTTCAATCCTCAGCACCAGCCACACCCACACCCACACCCACAGATATTAAGTTGGGGGTTCATTAGTGAAAATTCTTCAATTATACAACAGATTTGGGCACAGTGGTGCATGCCTATAGTTCCAGTACTTGGGAAGCTGAGATGGGAAGATTGAGGCCAGCCTCAGCAACGTGGTGAGACCTTCAGTAATTTAGTGAGGCCCTATTTCAAAATAAAAACTAAAAAGCTGAGCTGTGGGTATAGCTCAGTAGCAGAGTGCCCTTGAGTTTAATCCTTAGTAACACACACACACACAGATCAGTGAAAACCCTTTACTGGTTAGAAGGACCTGGGTAGAAAAACATGTTTATTTCTGGATTGTCTCATTTTGCTTCCTCAAGTCGTGTAAAGAAGCTGAAGTGACAGAGCTAAGCCTCTGGCTTGGTTAGCAGCCAGGACAGGGAGGGGTTGCTGGAGATGAACCTCTTTCTGAGGGACAGGAGCTGGTGGGAGCAGGAAAAAAACAGGGCAAGAGCTCAGGGAACCATTCAGAGTCCTGGTCCCAGGATGCTGGTCATGTACCTGCTGAGGGTTTAGATGAGTCTGTATCTCAATTTGATTCCTACTATTTTTCACATAAGAAAGAACCAAGGGACTCAAAATGGGGGCCTCACTCTGGGACTAATCAGAGCCACTATGGCCAGTCCTAGCCATCCTCAGGACATTCTCTTCATCTGTCTGGATTGATGACTGCCCAATTCAGGGGAATTAATAATTAATGCTCATTTTGGGGACAATGTATGACTTTGGGTTAAAAATTTGCTTATAGATGATAGAAGGAAACACCATGGTAGAAAAAAATATATAGAAATGCTCCTTTTATTTCAAGTACGTGAGTAGAGTGTAGAAGGACTGGAGGTAATCTTCAATACCCTGACTTTCCCAGACTTCTTGTGATATTAGTAATTTTCCTTCTTTGTGACCACTTAACTTGTGTGACTTGACCACAAAATTCTAAGAACAGGAAACCAATCACCAAACCCAATTTTAAATGTCACTGTTTGTGAAATATTTCAGATAGATATTTAAATGTTATATATTTGATACCATAAACCTTTCTACCTAGAATCTCAGGGAGGGAGTTGTGTTGAATAGCTATCTTTTCAATACTTTGGGATTCGAATCCTTCCTTTCATAATTTTGTATGGCTATCTGTCTATAATTTCCTGACTTCTTTGACACAGGATGCTGCACATAAACTTTTCTTGATGACTCAGAGTTGTCACTGTGGATATCAATTAAAGAGCTATGCTGTATGTAGAACACAAAGCCCCTCAGGCACTTTGAAGGTATGTAAAGGTTGATCTCTTTGCTATCCAAAGGCTGTGTGCTTTCCATGTTTCAGTGTTTGCCTACTATGTATTTTTCTGTGAGGTTTTCATTTCTTTCTCTCATGATGCTTCCTCTAGTCCTAGCTTCTTCTAGTCTGTTGTTTACAATTTGCTATTAACTGGAATCTGACCAGCAACCAGATTATTTGATTTAATTGCAATTTCTCAAGTGCCTGCTAGGTCCTAGACACTATGGTTAAGTGATGTGGATACACAGAGTGATAAGCCATGGTTCTCCTACCCCTTACAGATCTTAGTCTTTGCTAGGATTACAAATTCATGCACCAAATGCTAAGTGGAGATATGTAGCCCAGATAGTCCTGGCAATAAGAAAGGGAAGGAATACAATTACCTAACTCAGGTGGTTAAGATCAATCTACTTTGTTGTTGTTGTTGTTGGTCTTGGGGATTGAACCAAGGGGCGTTCTTCTGAGCTAGACCCCCAGCCCTTTTTAGTTTTTATTTTGAAACAGGGTCTTGTTAAGTTGCTGAGGCTGGCCTTGAACCCTAAATCCTCCTGCCTCAGCCTCCCAAGTACTGGGATTATAGGTGTGAGCCACCATGCCCAGCTGAGAGTTGGTTTAAAAGCAATATTTGTTTAAGATGGGATTTTTAGTTGACTGCACAATCGGTATGAGCCAGTAGTGTTATGTGTTAATAATATTTATGGGGCCTGATGAAAATGTAAGACTCAGAAGGAAAAGACGGGCTAGCCCAGTGCGCCTGTGCCCTGGTCCCACTGGACCTATAGTTATGGTGTTCAGTTCTGGCCCCATCCTTTGTGATAGCAATGGGCTTCGGAATCAGTTTATATAAGGAATGGCTACATTAACCTTGGGAAGTTAACCTGGATGATACTCAGGAGGACATGGGAGCTCTCTTCAAATATGTGAATGGCTATCATATGGAAAGGATGGATGAAAATGGTTCCAAGTGGCTTCAAAAGTCAGTATTAGGACCACTGTGTGGATGTTACAGAAATATAAATTTCTGTTCAATGCAAGGATGAACTTTTCAATACATAACGGGTTTTCCAAAAATGAAACGAACTGTTCTGGGACATCATGAATTCTTTGCCACCAGAGAAATGAAATTAGAGCTTAATCTTTTGTTGGGAACATTATGGTAAAATTCAACCATTAGTTATAAGATTGAAGAAATTAAAGCCCTCTGCAATCCTGGGATTCAATGATTCTATGATTAAACCCTACTCTAGTACCTGACTCTTTAGTCAATTTTCTCATCACTGGCAGAAAATCTTGAATAAGGAAAAGAAAGCATCATTCTTTGCAACTATACTCAACTTGCAATTTCTCATATTATTGGAAATGATGAGCTGGAAAAGAATGCAAAAATAGAAGAAAACTTCAATATAATTTAATTTTAGAAGCCAGTGCAGTGAAAATTGATTTAAAGAACTCAAATATAGCTCATATTTTTGATGATGGTCTATTTTGTCCCTGCTTGATGATCTAGCTACAATCAACTAAGTTGAATGAGATATCCTGTAAATAGATTATTATTTAGATTTTTTTTGTGGTACTGGGGATTGAACCCAGGGGCATTGTACCTCCAAGCTACACCCCCAGTCCTATTTCTATTCTTTAGTTTGAAACAGAGCCTCACTAAATAGCTGAGGCTGGCTGCAAACCTGGATCCTCTGGTCTCAGCCTCCCAAGTACTGGGATTACAAGCACCACCACACTTGGCTATTACTTTGTCAGGTTTTGAATTTAACATCAGCATTCTTTTTTTTAAAATTTATTCGTGCATTGTAAGCAGACATCTTTGTTAGGTATAAATTGATAACAACATATGTGCCCACATTTCTCATTTGATCCCTTCCCCCAATTCCCGCTCCGCTCCCTCGCCCTCCCTTAACATCAGCATTCTTGAAGGATGATTGGTTTAAAAAGTTCTATTGATATAGATACTTTTTGTATTTTTCTTCTTTGTGAAGACTGGAAGTACTTATAGATGGAAAAGAGAAAGAACTGACTAAAAGACTGATAGTGTGCAGAATGGAGAACTACTGTAATTTGTAAAATTAAGGAATAGAACCCCAAACAGGGCTGCATTCTAAGTGGATTCTATTGAAAGGAAAAAACAAACCAAACACTTGAACCTATAATTAGCATCCACCTATATACACTGACAAAGTTTCGGTTTGAATTTTTTTCCTTTTTATTCTGGTGTAGGAATTTTAAAATACATTTGGCTTTGGTTAATAATGGAATCAGCCTGCATTCATATCTTTTTGCATTTCATAAATATACTGGCTGATGAGCAGGATTCTTTGATAAACAGAAAAAGGAAAACAGTATGAAATAAAAAAAATCAGCCATAGACGTAAATCTGAAAGTGGATAATGCACACATTCTAGATTTGACTTTGTTTGGCTGGTTCAGTGTTAAAAGTTTCTATGCCCCAAATATTGTCTTCTTTGAAAACTTCTCTGTTAAATGTTGGGATATAATGAATAAAAAGACAGTCTATTTTTTTTTTTTTTGGTGCTGGGGATTGAACCCAGGATCTTGTGCATGCTAAGCATTCACTCTGCCACTGAGCTGAACTCCCAACACCAGACTATTCTTTTTTTTTTTTTTGCGGTACTGGGGATTGAACTCGGGGGCATTCTACCTCCAAGCTACACCCCCAGCCCTATTTTTTATTCTTTATTTTGAAACCGAGTCTCACTAAGTTGCGGAGTGCCTCACTAGGTAGCTGAGGCTGGCCACGAAACCGGATCCTCCAGCCTCAGCCTCCCGAATGCTGGGATTACAAGCGTGCGCCACCACGCCCGGCTCCAGACTATTCTTAAGGGACTAAAATTTTAATTATGATCACTAAGTTATTGAATTCAGAACTTCCTGATGGTGCTTTTGTGGGGGTAGGGTATCAAACACTGAGGTTGGGCTAATATTTAGTTTGAAACTTTTACATCATCTGAAAGTAGCCAGGTTTTGAAGGGAATTTTTATTTATTTTTATTTTTTTTGTGGTACTGGGGGTTGAACTCAGGGGCATCTACCTCCGAGCTACACCCCCAGTCCTATTTTTTATTCTTTATTTTGAAACAGGGTCTCACTAAGTTGTGGAGGGCCTCACTAAGTAGTTGAGGCTGGCTGCGAACCCAGATCCTCCTGTCTCAGCCTCCCAAGTACTGGGACTACAAGCATGTGTCACCATGCCCGGCTTGAAGGGAATTTTTAAAAATGGGTCTTACCTCCAGCTACAAGTCCAGACTCTCCTAATTGAATAGCCACCCCAAAGCCGCCAAGTTTAACAGGTGCTGAGTTTTCTTTTGAGGCAAGCAGAACACAGTGGGGCTGAAAAGAAAAACAAACAGAAAACAAATCCAAAGATAAGAATTAATTGAAGATAAACAACTCAGCTTACTCAAAACAGAATGACATGTCAATATGGTAATACTTTAAAAACTTCTAAATTATTTTGGATTATTTGTCCAGTTGTGACTTCTGGCAGATTTTTCCAAAGACTTACCTGTTTTAGCCAATATTTTTCAGGAATTATTTGCTTCTAAGATTAGGGTAAGATTCTATTCAGAAAGTATGGCTGTTCAAGAAACAGATATACATTTTTTGCCTTTTTTATGCAATATTCTCTTCCTTTGATTGAGAGTCTAGATTTGTTTCAAGAAAAATATATGTTACAGTTCCTGCCATTTTTTTTTCTTTTGGTATTAGGGATTGAACCTGGAGGGCATCCTACCTCTGAGCTATACCCCAGCTATTTTTATTTTTTATTTTGAAACAGGGTCTCACTAGGTTGCTGAGTCTGGCCTTGAACCTGTGATCCTCCTATTTTGGCCTCCCACATACTAAAGTACTAAGATTATAGGCATGTGCATCCATATCCAGCTTCAAAATGGTTTTCTTTAAAAAAAAAATCTCTGACTTAAGTATCTATGGAGCCACTATATCTTGGCCCTTAGGGGATGCTGATGGCCTTTCCTTTGTCCACCCTTCCCTATCCTCTTTCTTTTCTTTCTTCATTCCACCCCTGAGTAAGAGGAGTACTAAATGGATGTTTGGATTTAACGACTTTAATTGAGCCTTGTTCCCTAGGGATTTAATGCTCTCCCTGGGCATGTCTTTTCTCTGGACCCTACCCCTCCTCTCTGTGGGAGTGGGCATTGAGGAAGGTGACCCACCACTTGGCCACCGTCTAGCCCAGGGCAAGACATCCTCCCCAGGAAGCAGCCTGCCTGGCCAGGGCTCCCCATGTTCCATGTGCTTTGTGGTAACAATGACAGTTTCTTTGTAGGACTTTCTCATCTATCTCTAACTCTTTCTGGAAGCTTGTTGGAGCTGGTATCAGGAAGGAATTTAATTGTGGGGACCTTTGTTTTTTGCTCTAATACTCTGCTCCCCAATATGCCTAATACTGCCTCTGGTCTATTCTCAAAATATGGGCTAGAAAAAAGACAAGTTTCTTCAGGCATGGAAGACACAGGTATTTTTCATTCTTTTCTATACTTTCTCATTCATAGAATGATAGTTTCAGCTGACTTGATAATTGATATAAAAAACCCTGTAGTGCTTGGAAGGCTGAGACAGGAGGATTGCAGGTTCGAGGTCAGCCTCAGCCACTTAGCGAGGACTTCAGCAACTTAATGAGACCCTGTTCCAAGAAAATAAAAAGTAAAAAGGCCTGGGGGTGTAGCTCAGAGGTAGAAAACCCCTGGGTTCAATCACCAGTACCAAAAAGAAGAATAGTGAGCAAATAGCACTGCAAAGCAGTGAGAAGAGTCAGTGGGAGACCAAGGACAGTGCTACAAGAATCAAGAGGCAATGCCTGCCCTTAGCAGGGACTTTCAGGTGGTTCAAGATTGATGACAACAGACTGATTAAGAGAGCAACAGCCTTGGCATGATTCCAGTGTGTGAGATCAAAGGAGCAAGGCCAGGAAAGGATGAGCATGGCACTAGTGGAGAAAATACAATTCAGATACAAACAGGGGCTCCTGGCCATGCCTGTGGAAGAAGTGGACACCTAAATTTGAAGCCTACAGCAAACTCTTCATAGTTTATTGGCTTTATGCTAAAGCTAATGTTATACTGAAATCTATGTAATTCTCATCACAATATGGATTCTGTCATTCTTGATAAATCCTGAAGTGAGATGAGTCATAAAATTTGAGCTTAAGATAGAAAAAAAACCCCCACAGATACAAATGAATAGAATGTGAAGCCAGGTAGTATTAAGTGCTATGAGGTCATGTTAAGCTGGTGAGGAGGTAGGTGTTACAGGGTTGGGGACTAGGAAGCTACTTCACTTTGGGTTGTCAGAGAAGACTTCTTCACTGGGGTACTACCTGAACAGAGACCTGGAGGAGGTGAAAGAGCCAGCCAGGTGGAAGCAAGCTCTAGGCGGAGAAGACGGTCAGTGCAAAGGTCCGGAGGCATGGGGAGGGTTGGTATGTTTGGAGGATAGGAAGGAAGGATGTCTGGAAAAGAATAAGCAAGGGCACAGTGGTAGGAAATTTGGTCTGAGAGATGATCAAAGGCTCCATCATCTAGGGCCTGGAAGCCATGACCAAAACTCTGTACTGGATGCTGAGTGAGATGGGAAACCACTGAGCAGGGGAGCACTATAATCAGCTTTAGGTTGAGACAAGATTGCTCTGTAAGAGAAGATGGTGAGGAGGATAGACTAGAGATGAAGAGAAGTGAGGGAATTCACTTTATGTTCAGGAGATAAGGCTGACAGAATCGGTGCTGGATTTGGGCGTGAGAGAAAGAAGCAAGTGGAGTGTGACAGGTGGGTTTGTTCTAAGCCACTGAGTGAAAATGAAGATGCCATTTAATGAAATGGGGACTACTCAGGGAGGAGTTTGTCAGGGGGATCAAGAATTTGGTTTCATACATGTTGAGTATGAGGTCTTATAAGATGGGGTGGAGGGAAGCTGGAATTAGAGATATAAATTTGGGAATTCCCAGCATGTAAATGGTATTTGAAGCTAAGATAACGAATGAAGTCTCTAAGGGAAAGACAACTGGTTGAGATGTTGAAGTATCGTGTCCTGGGATTTACCTATATCTGAGGGTAGGGAGACGAGAACAATCTAGCAAAGGAAATAGAATAACCAGGCAGTGAGGCAGGAGATAAATCAGAATTTGGTTGCCTAAAGCCAATTGAAGAAGGTTTTCCAAGAGGGAATGATTAATAGTGATCAGTGTTACTGAGATCATTTAAGCCGAGAACTGAGACCGGATGATTAGATCTGGCAAATTGGAAGTCACTGGTGAACTTGTTAAGAGTGGCATTGGTGGCATAATGGAGACAAAGATCCCCACTGGACCAGGTTCAGAAGAGAATGGGAACAGATGAGGTGGAGACAGTAAGTATTAGTATCTTTCAAAGTTTTTCTATACTGGGAATAGAGAAACAGGGTATAGTTAGAAGAGAATGTGAAACTGAGGTGTCTTTCTTTTCTTTTTTTTAAACTTTTACACATTTTCAAGTGGAGAAAACAGATTCATAAGCTTCCAAAGATCTATCACCTAGCTTTGACAATTAGTGACACTGCCATTCTTGATTTGCCTAACCCCATTTACTTACTTACTGCTCAAGTATATGAAAACAAATAATATAACTTCACCTGCTTATAATTCAGTTATTCTAGCAGAAGACTTAAAAATAACCATAATATAATTATTACTTCCAATAAATGAGCAATAGTTCTTTAATATCATCAAATAACGCAGCCCTCATTACATTCCCCTTGACGATCTCAAAAATATTTTTTTTAAATTATGGTTTAGTTTAAAATGGGATCTCAGGTCCATATACTACTGAAGTACAGATTCCTCTCTTTTGTCTTTTTTGTAGTGTTCATGGCATTCACTTATGACATTAGGTACTTTCCCTCGTGGAATCCCCCACAATCTGGATTTGGTTATTGGCACCCACGTGGTTTCATTTAATATGTTTCTTACTCTCCTGTATTTCCGGTAAATTGGTAGTTAGGCCTAGAATCTTGATTAGATTCAGATCACATTTTAGTTTTATGCACTGATACTTTCTACGTGATGTAATAATTGTATTGCCTCAGGAGGAACATTATATCTGGCGGTCTTCCTTTTAGTGACAGGATGCAGGTGTGGTCTGCCTGTCCCATCATTATAAGATTCCTTATCACCTTTTCACTCAGTGCTGTTGGCATCCATTGATGCCTGGATCCATAATGTGGGGTTCCAAACTGGAGGCCTTCCTCACCATTTTGTTATGAGAACTCTCACACATAGAGAAAATTAAAAGAATTTTATTTAACAGTCATATATTTGCCACCTGGATTCTACAATTAACATTTTTCTATATTTGTTTTACCAACTATCTATTCATCTTCCTATTCAACCATCAACTCATCTTACTTTTTACTACATTTTAGCAGTACAAAACATTAGAACTTAGTAATTGTTAAAATTGCTTATGGTAAAATTTATATACCATGAAAATTCACAAATCTTAAGGGTGCCATCAGAAGATTTGTGTGTGTGTGTGTGGGGGGGGTACTGGGGATTGAACCCAGGGGCATTCTACTTCGGAGCTAAATGCCTAGCCTGATTTCATTTTTAGTTTGAAACAGGGTCTTGCTAGGTTGATAACAGTCTCACTACTTGCTGAGGCTGTCCTTGAACCTGTGGTCCTCCTGTCTCAGCCTCCCAAGTACTGGGATTACAAGTGTGCACCACCCTACCCGACTCTCCTTAGAGGGTTTTGATGAATTGCATGTATATGTGTGACCCAAATTTCTATCAAGAAGTTATGATCATATCTGGGCATGGTGGTACATACCTATAATCCTAGCACTTGGGAGGTTGAGACCAGAGGATCACAGGTTCAAGGCTTCAGCAATAGTGAGACCCTCAGCAACTTAGCGAGACCCTGTTTCAAAATAAAAAAATAAAATAGGGCTGGGGGGATAGCTTGAAGGTAGAACACCCCTAGGTTCAATCCCCAGTACCAAAATAAATGAATGAATGAATAAATAAATAAATAAATATCCCAGAAATCTCCCTCATCCCCTCCCCATTCAATTTCTGCTGCCATCTCCCAGTGCAAACCACTATTCTATTTTTCATCAGAAGTTTGTTTATCCTGTTTTAGAATTTACTTCTTATACACAAAACCATTTATACATTCTCTTTCTCTTTGGTACTAGGGATTGAACTCAGGGGTGTTCTAACTCTGAGCTACATCTTGAGCCTCCTTTTTTATTTTTCCCCTTTTTTCTATTTTGAAACAGGGTCTCACTAGGTTGTTGAGGCAAACCTGTGATCCTTCTGTCTCAGTCTCCCAAATACTGGGATTACAGGTGCACATCACCGTTCCCAGCTAACTTATCCTACTTTTTGGCCAATGGGAACTGCTTTAAAGCCATCCATTAACTTTCCTTCTAGACTCATCCTGTTTACTTGTTGCCCCAGATCTGGAACCAGCCATTTCTCTAAGCACCCCCATTTCTTCTTAGTGAGAAAAAGTATTTAAATCTACAATGTGGACACTAGGCATATTATTACTACTGAGTCATTATTACTTCAACTTTTCAGTGGATGGAGCTAAAAAAGATGTATTTCTTAGAAGGAGAAAAATAAGTTACACGTTCATACTGGTGTTTCTTCCTACTCAGTTACAGGGTTTTTACTTCTTGGATTTTACAAGTTATCTTGGTGACTAATTATTTGAACATAATTACTCATTTGCTTTGTCCTTCAGTGGGTGTATTTAAGTTTAAATAATACTCACATCACCATTAACAAGGCCATTGTATGCTGTTTATAATTTCTTTGTGGTTCCTTTTGTTCTTAAGATAATATCTTACTAGGTAAGTGCAATCAAAATAATGTTTTACTATTGAGTAAAGAAAGAATCCACGAGTCTATAAATAAATATGAAAATAAATGCAGGAGGGAGAAGGAAAAGCTTTTTTTAAAAGTAGAAAACCAATTAAAAGTAGAAGACTGGTTTGGTGGTGCATGGCTATAATCTAAGTAATTGGGAGGCTGAGACAGGAGGATTGTAGGTTTGAGGTTAGCCTCAGCAATTTAGCAAGATCTTGTTTCAAAATAAAATAATAAAAAGGGCTGGGGGTGTAGCCTGAAGGTAGAATGACCCTGGATTCAATCCCCAGTACCAAAGAAATAAAAAGTAGAAGAAATGCTGGAATTAGAAAATCATCACTTGGTAGTTTTTATCATCTTGATTCATGCTAACAGGTGGATGAAAGTTTGCAGAGTGATAGGGTATTGGTATAATCTCAAAGTACCTTTTCCACAGGATACTTACTAATTAAGAAGGAGAAAATAGTGATTTTACAAGGAAGAAACCTGGCAGGAACTGGCAAAGTTAACAATTGTAGTAATGGGACTAGCTGTAGAGTGTGCTTTCCTGGTGCTTCTTGTTCTGATGAACTGAGAAGAACAGTGCTGTGGTATTCCCGTGAAAGTACACAACTGCATCTAATCATGGGAGACACTGAACCAACCCAAACTGAGAGGCATTCTAGAAGGTAGCTGGGCTATATTCTTCAAATACAGCACCAGTTTAAAGGGATTAAGTAAAACTAAAAAAAAAAAAAACATCTAAATGCAGTATATGATCTTGTTTCATTTTTGCTATAGAGGAAATTCTGCAGGATAACTGATGAAATTGGAACAAAGTCTGTAGATTACACAGTAGTATCCTTTGAATGCAAATTTTCTGCTTTTGATTCGTATGCAGTGGCTATATACAAGAATTACTTGTTTTCAGGAAATATAGAAATAGATAAGATCAAGAGATTGCCAAGCGTGGTGGTGCATGCTTGTAATTCCAGTACGGGGGAGGCTGTAACAGGAGGATGGCAAGTTTGAGGCCAGCCTCAGGAGTTTAGTGAGACCCTATTTTCAAAAGGGTGTAGCTTGGAGGTAGACTACCCCTGGTTCAATCCCCAGTCAGTCAGTCAGTCAGTCAGTCTCTCTCTCTCTCTTTCTCGAAGGATAAACAAATGCAGAAAAATGTTAAGATGGTGCTAACATCTAGGAGAAATGTATGCAGAATTCTTTGTACTGTTCTTGTGACTTTTTTGTAAGTCTAAAATTGTGTACAAAAAAACCCATTCTATTTTCAAGTCACTTAAAAGAATTCTACCTGTGGTTATGCTTTCACTTTTTAATATAGTGAGGTTCATTTATTTTAATTAGGTTTGGACTTAGTTTGATGCTTGAATTAGATCTAATATATCCATGGTTCCAAAGTCAAAACTGTAAAACATGCTGGGCATGGTGGCACATGCCTGTAATCCCAGTACTTGGGAGGTTGAGACAGGAGGATCACAGGTTGGAGGCCAGCCTCAGCAACTTAGCAAGCCCCTGTTTCAAAACAAAAAATAAAAAGGGTTGGAGGTGTAGCTCAGAGGTAGAATGCCCCTGGGTTCAATCCCCAGTAACACACACACACAGACACACACACACAGACACACACACACAATTCAAAGAGGGTCTAGCTTTTGTTCTCTTCTCCTACCATCAATCTCTCTCTCTCCTCATTGGTAGTTATAATTTTTTTGACATCTTTTCCAAAGGTAGGATGTAAAAATCATAAATATTTCAAAATAAAAAAAATACATATACGAATTTAAAATTTTCACATAACATCCTGTAGATACAGAGGAGGTTCTCTTCTGTGAAATGAAGCAATCATCTGGTGGAAGTGGGGAAGGAGCAGGGGTTGCTGGCAGTCTGAGAAGAGTGAAGGTGTGAAAAATACCTTTGAAGAACAGGCAAATGAACTAAGACAGGGGCTGTCAACTCTAGCAGTAGAATTACACAGATTACAGGCCCGTGTGCTCAGGATTCCTGGCTTGCAGGTCTGGGACGAGGGTGAAAACATGCATTTCTAATAAGCTTCCAAGTGATGTTGAGGCGACTGGTCTGGGAGCTGAGTTTGAGAACCACCAGACCAGGGAAATACACCAGGATTCCTGGCAGCGCAGGGGCCCACTTGAGGCTTGTGGTCATGAATTTGAAGTGAGAAAACCAGCACAATTGTGTGTTTGCACCCAGCAGTCCTCATTTTAGCTGGTAAGATTCAGCCTGGAGGAGAAGGCAAGCTGAATTGCACCACGGTTGGGATTTAGAGTAAGAGAAGATGGTGACACTAGTAATTAAACATGCCAAACAAGCATACATGTTCATTTCTTGTTTTCTATTTCTATCTTCATATAAGTAAAAAGCTTAGGATACCAACGAAGAGTGCCAGAAAGGGTGAGGGGAAAAGATAGATAGTAGTGAGCTAAAAACACAGAGAGAAAATACAAAGTTCAGAATGAACAGGAAAAAGCCCCCATAAAAATCTAGAAAAAGATTATAGTCAAATCTGGAGGTAGCCTTGCTGATTCATGTTGAGGAGAAAATGTGATCACAATATGAGAAAATTAAGATCCTACAAAAACCCAATTAGTATTGTGAAAAGGTTTGGCTTAGGTGTGGGAAAATAGCAGTGTAGAAAAATATTTCTGCTAGATTTTATGAGCTAGAATGCAAATAGGTAAATCACCTATTTAGCCATAAAAAATCCTGCAGGATCTTGAAGAGATATTTGCACATTCATGTTCACAACAACATCATTCACAATTGCCAAGAGATGGAAGCAACCCATATGTCCACTGATAGGTAAGTGGATAAGGAAAATGAGATATAGCCACACAACAGAATATTATGCAGTCTTGAAAATGAAGGAGATTCTGTCACATGATACAACACACAAGAATGTCAAGGACACTAAGCTAAGTGAAATAAACTAATCATGGATGGTTAAATACTGTATAATTCCAACCCTATGAGCTATCTAAGTAGTCAGAATCATAGACACAGAAAATAGAATCATGGTTGCCAAGGGTGGGGGTAGGGAGAGGGAAAATCAATGATTAGTGAGTATTGAGTTTCAGTTTTGCAAGATAGACAAGTTCTAGTGATCTGTTGCCTAACAATGTGAATGTACTTAACATCACTGAAGTAGACACTTCAAGATAGTTAAGATGGCAAATTTAATGTTATGTGCTCTTTACCACAGTAAGAAAACAACAACAACAACAAAAAACAAACAACAACAACAAAAAAAAAAACCAGAATACTGCCAAACCAATGCAATGATCGTCTTCCTTCTTAGTGGTTCTGAGGGGGAAGTAAGAGCTACAGAGTATTTTTATTCTTAGCAATTTAAAAGGATCGTCTCATGTATTATGTTTATAACAAACTAAAAGCTGGAGAGAATATGATGTTCAGAAGAATGTGTTCCCAGCAATAATTAGAATGTTAGATAAAGCTCAATGAATTAAATATTAGTTAAACAAAGCTCCAGGTTAACAATTACAGGGAGGATAAAAGCTAACTCTTCATTCCACATGACAACAAAAAAGGGAAATTACACTAAAGTGCCAAGCCAGCAGTTACACAGATAAACAGATAGTGGTTAAATACTGGACTGGGACCAAAATAAAACTGCAGAATCCCATCATTATTTTCTTTAAAATACAGGAGATCGTTTTTTAATTCACTTGGGTGAGTTTATTGTTGTGTTAAAACAAGATAAAATCTCATCTAGTCCTAAAATTATAAGGCTGTGTTAGAAAAGAAACCTGAAGTCTTAAAGGAATACATGAAAATAGAACAAAATAATGCAGAAAAGCAAAATTTAAGTGTAAAAAAATATTACTAATGTTAGTATAATTCAGAATAAGAACAGCATTTGATGTGAATAATAGTTTCTACAGTGAATCCAGAAAGAAGCAGAAATTCAATGCTTGGGCTTTACAAGTCCATATAGCACATTACGTATCATTTCTTAGGAAAGTCAGAAAATACTTATTTCTGCTTATAATTTATAAAATGTTTAGGGAATGAGGAAGACTTCCAGTTGGGCAGTCTTCATAAAGAAGATGTAACTTCCTAAATTTAAATGTCGAGCTTGAAGTGGTTGGATGGTGGTGGGGCCTTTTAACATCTTCAAAAGGAGTCCATGGCTTGCCAGATTGAAACAAGAAAGAAAAGGGGAAAAAGAAACCTTTGCGCCACAGGCGAATATAAAGAAGAAGAGAACCCCCACTGATTGCACCACCCCCAGATGGAAGAGCCCAGCTGACACAGCCAGCTGAGTCTAGGGAGGCTTGGGACTTAGCACCTCATACTTCAGGGAAGCCTCAACTGTGAGTATCCATTGATATTTTTAACTATATAAATGAGCCTTTTAGTTAAAATCCAATGATCTGAATATTCAAAGTGAAACCTGCTTTGTGCTGGTATAAGGCTATTCTGATACTAGTAGTTCTTTGCTTTTAGAGCTACTGAGTAAACCTGATTTCAAATGAGGCTGTCTTTTCAGTTACTCGAAATTCTTCAGTACATTTTACTATTAAGATAGTTGCATCGTTTATACTGCATTTGTATGGTGCCAAGAAGATGCACAGATCTACTTGAATCAATTAAGAGTCCTCTTCAGGTGCTATCCGTTTTCATTCTCATGTATTAGAAATTATCTATAACTTCTTTTTTTTTAACCTGTTAATGTTTTTATTGAAGTTATCCTGATTTTACATATATTAATGTGGAGACAATTGGTATCATTACAGTATTCAGTCTTGCAGTCCATGAACATATTTCCAGTTAAGAAATTATATATAACTTCTGACTTTAAGTTCTGGCATCTTCTTGTTTTAAACTGTGGTATTTTCTTTAGTATATTATTACTTCTTTATGGTAATTACCTGACCAATTAAATTTTTGAGTTTGGTGTTTCAGAAGTAAATAAAGTGAATGGTAGGGAAAAGGGAAAGCAACATACACTTTAGTTAATTCAAATAGCTAAAATTAAAAAATTCTTTTGACACAGTTAAAATTTAATAAACTACTAATAGTATTTATTGCCAAAGTAATATGCTTCCAATTTTCATTCTGTATGCAGAAGTTAATGTGGTTTTTGGAGCATGGCCTGAATAGATTCAGTCATCAAGACAAACTAAACACAGGGCCACCAGTATCAAACAGGTATGGATTTTAACCTGACAATGTGATGTTTACATAGACATACCCGAATTGTGTTTACAAAGCTTCTGTTTATCTGGGGTCACAGTGGAATCTGTTGGGTTCTGCCCTTCAGGAGAGCAGCTTCTACATGAGCCAGTAGGAAAAACAACACGAAGAGGTAGGAGGTGGTGGTGGTGGTGGGGGCATCACACTAACTCAGGGTTACAAACTTAGAAACAGGATTTGCCAAGTAACAAACACTATCTACTATTAGAAAACTACTGTGACAGCCAGGAGCAGTGGCGCACACCTGTAATCCTAGCCAGAGGCAGGAGGATGGCAAGTTCAAGGCCAGCCTGGGCAACTCATCTAGAGCCTGTCTCAAGATAACCAAGGGTGGGGGTATAATTCAGTGGTCTAGCATGTGTGAGGCCCTGGGTTCCATTCCCAGCACCCCCATCCCCCTCACACAACAAAAATAAAAAAGGAAAGAACAGGAAAGAAAACCATTGTGACCACTTCAATATGGCACACAGGCCACAATGAAGGTACACTGGGAAACAAGTCCATTCTGAACACAGTGGTCTGCTTCTTGTCTTCACTTGCAATTCTTAACATATTAAATGAATGGTCTCTAAAAATATCAATAAATGGCCTTCAGTATAGTCAGTGAATGACACTGTAATATACTAACTGAATGTGAAGACAAAAATCAGCCACTAAATTTGCAACAGAATCTAGTATGTTAACCTGTTATTAAATAATTGGACGCTACCCCATCTTATACATGGCACATCATGGTGACCACTATTGCTGTTTAAATAAATCCACTGCTTTTAGTGGCTTTGGCTAACTGTTATTTATTTTACTTGTTGGAGTGTGGCTGAGGAAAATGGTTTCAGAGCAAGTGCGATGTGCTAACAGCTTTCTAGAAACATCTTGATTATGGCTATCAGGCCTAGAAGTAATTTTGAGAAGACAGACTGTGGGGGATGTGCTGAAAATTCTGACAAATGTTTTGTGATTCTGTCAACTCTGCATTTATTTACTTGCTATAACAGACACAGCAAATGAAAAGATTAATAACTCCTCCAAAGAAGCAAAGCTGGCTGGTATCATCTCTTCTTAAAACTGATGAGAATTGGGGAAATGTGGAAATGATATTAGAGGAATTATGTAAAAGTACTGTTGATAGGACTCAGCATTAGCAAGGAAATAGTGATCCGATGAGATAAGGAGTGAGGTTTAGTGAGAAGGATCCTGGCCTCTCAGAAGTCAGCTCTGAGGCTCAACTAGTGCCATTTAAGAGCTGTGTGGCCCTGGGCAAAGACCTTAACCTGCTGATTTTTCAAGACCCCTTTGTAAATCTTACCTCCTACAGTTACTGTAAAGATTATGTAAATTAAATAATATAAATGTGTTCAACACAGTATCTGGCACACAGCCAGTTCCAAAATAAATAGTAGTAATGGTTTGGCCAGCAATCATAGATTCCCAGAGTGGGAGATACTGCCCTCAGGGGGCACCCTGGAACAATCTAGGGTTTGGTAGTGGACTTGGGTGCAATTGGGGATGGTTGAATATAAATAAAAGGGGCCTTAGAAACATCTGGTATCTCAAGGGTTCCATTTTGACTACACATTTGACTCCTCCAGTGGCTTTTAAAGGAAACCAATGCCTGAAGCCCACTGCAGACCAACTGCATCAGAACACCTGGGGAAGAAACCAGGCATTGGCATCTTTAAAAGGCCCTTGAGGAGCTGGACATGGTGGTGCATATCTGTAATCCCAGTACTTGGAGGCTGAGACAGGAGGATTGCAGGACAGCCTCAGCAATGTAGTAGTCCTTATTGCTTCTCAAGACAGATTGTTTCATCCTAAAGGAGGAATTCCTTACAACGACGTAACAGCTGTCTCTTCAATTTCTATCACTGCTCCTTCCTTCTGAAGACACAGGTAACAAGGTGAAATCCTTTGTTCCACAGCCTTGTGGAATGTGTCCACCTGCAGGGCAGGGTACCTGTTTCCCTCAACTGGCTTCTATGACATGCTTTGAGATTCGTCCTTCCCCATTTGGTTGATGGCCTTTGCTAAGGGTGCTGCTAAAAAGGAGGAAACACTGCATTCCGGGGATGACTCTATCAGCTCAGGACAGAACTAGATCTGTAGTTACAATATTCATTTAAGGTGCAACTAATCTGTGAATTTGACCAAAGATGGGGTTAGTTTTTCTTGAAGCCACTTTGTACTGCTGACTCAGCAGATGCAACTGAGTTTCTGTTAATGCAGTTGAAGTCCAGCCAGTACTTGTGTTTTTTATTTTAATATCCACATGCAGAATTTTACACAGATTTCTAATCAATTTCCTTTTTCATTGAACAATACTTATTGGGCTAAGCACTGGGTACAGAAGAGGACTTGGTTCTTAATCAGAATGGGGCTTATAATCTAGCCTGGAAGGAAGGAGAAACCTACTTACGGATGAGTTTTTCAAATCATTTCAGCTGCCTGAGCTCTCAAGGTCACACTACTCCTTGAGTTTCAATGTCCTTTCTCCAGGGGTCAGCATGCTTCTACCTGAGCCTCTGAGAGTAGCTCCCTCCATGACCCCACCCCCCCCCCCGGGGCCTTCTGCACACGCCCTTTTCTTCTTCCTGGTAGCACAGGCTGCATCATCAGTTTCATTTTTGCAGCCTGCCACTCTTCCTAGATGGCCCTTTCCCTTTAGGATGTCAGATCACAGGAAATGTGCCTGTCTGTTTCTAGCAACTTTGTGAAATCTGTCTTCCTGCAGTTGAGACACAGGACAGACTAGACTCGGCCGGCCAGCCTTCCTTCCTTCCTTCCTTCCTTCCTTCCTTCCTTCCTTCCTTCCTTCCTTCCTTTCTTCCTGCCTCTGTCCCCTTCTCCCTCCACTGTTCTAAGCTGGGTAGACAGGCTGTTACCAGGGTGCACAGAACTTCCTCTCCACCAGTCAGTTCCTCTTCCTCAAAGTGAATGCCAACCCCCAACCCTTTACAAAACTTTAAATGTGAATGTCAACCTCCATCAAAATGGGTTCTTCTAGATCAAATATAGGTAGATTTATTATTATTACTATTCTGGCACCGGGGATTGAACCCAGGGGCATTCTACCTCTGCCTCTAGCTACCTCCACTCCAGTCGTTTTTATTTTTTATTTTGAAACAGGGTCTCACTAGGTTGCTGCAGGTCTTGCTAAATTGCTGGGGCTGGCTATGAACCTGCCATTCTCCTGTCGCAGCCTCACAAGTACTGGGATTACAGGCATCTACCACTGTCCCTGGGTAAATTATAGGTAGAATTTTAAGAAAGGCTACATTCTTCCAAATATTTTTTTTCTCTCTGTATAATGTTGAATCAAGAAATTAATGATTTTGTGCTAAGCGTGGTGGCACACGCCTGTGATCCCAGGACTTGGGAAGCTGAGACTGGTGGATCGCAAGTTCCAGGTCAGCCTGGGTAATTTAAGGAGACCTTGTCTTAAAATAAAATATAAGGGCTGGAAATGTATCTTGGTGGTAGAGCACCCCTGGGTCCAATTCCCAGTCTTTCTCACACACACACACACACACACACACACACACACACACACACACACACACACAATGTTTTGTAAAGCAAACTCTGTCTATGTGTTTGTGTGGTACTTGGGATCAAACCAGGGCCTCACATATGCTAGGCAAGCACTCTATCATGGAGCTCCAGCTCCAGCTCCAAATCTCACTTTTATTGAATACTTGTAATGTGCCAGGATGAAAAGTTTCATTTTTATTTTTTAGGATTTTCTTTTCTGGTACTGGGGATTGAATTCAGGGCATTGTGCATGCAAAGCAAGTGCTTTACCACTGATCTATGTCCCAGCTCAAATTTTTCATTTTTACAAATGCAAAAACTGAGGCATAGAAAAGATTAATCTATTTGTCCTTGATCACAGAGTTAATAGGTCTGATTTTGCAAACCATGATCCTAACACTTTTATGTTATACCTACTAAGAGGTTGCTGTAAAGAAATAGGGCATGTGCTGACATCTTTTAGAACCCTCTGCTAATGTCCTCTAGCCTTTTATGACAGAATCTCAGACTGAACTCTTCATAAAAGACAAATGCACAGGAAATGTCCAGTTAACAAGTAGCATTTGGGAACATTTTCTACTGCCCCCAAACAAGCAGAATCTATATGCAATCTCTTTCCTCTCTAAGAAAGGATGCTCTTATAGTTTGGTTATTGTTTATTATTATTTGGTACTGAAGGTTGAACCCAGAGGCCTTCTACCTCTGAGCTACACCCCCAGCCCTGATTTATTTTTATTTATTTTTTATTTTTATTGCAGTACTGGGGATTGAACCCAGGGGCATTCTACCTCCGAGCTATACCCCCAGTCCTATTTTCTATTCTTTATTTTGAAACAGGGTCTCACTAAGTTGCGGAGTGCCTCACTAGGTAGCTGAGGCTGGCCTCGAACCCGGATCCTCTGGTCTCAGCCTCCCAAGTACTGGGATTATAAGCATGCGCCACCACGTTCGGCCTTCATATTTATTTTAATATAATAAATAAAACAAACTCTGAGTGTATGCCACAGCTATAAAAGAGGTTAGTACAGACATTCCTACTATATTTGCTGCCTGTTTTGTGATATGATAATGTTGCTATATACATGGTGTAGATATCCAAACAGTCTAAGGTAGGAAAAGAGTAAAGTTTCTTATAATGTCTAAAAATAAGTCATTTATTATTTATGTTTTGAATTAAGATAGCTGTCATTCAAATAGCAAATGACTTGATGTTGGGCATTCTGTTACAGGAAAAATCAGAAGACATAAGATCTACATGTACAGATCATGTCATTCAGCACCCCTTTCTGATCCCTGCAGAAGGCAGTGAGAAGTCACACCATAACAATGACGACTGCCTCGGTCGGCACCTGGCCTTGCTCCTCCCAAGGAAGACGCTTTATGACAAATGACAGTGACCAAGTCTCCCAAAACTTCTCAGGAGCACTGAATGTTACTAGCTGCTCAATGGACGAAAAATTACTGTCTACTGTGCTAACAACCTTCTACTCTGTTATTTTTGTCGTGGGACTGGTTGGGAACATAATTGCCCTCTATGTATTTCTGGGTATCCATCGCAAGAGAAATTCCATTCAAGTTTACCTACTCAACGTCGCCATTGCAGACCTTCTGCTCATCTTCTGCCTCCCTTTCCGAATAATGTACCATATTAATGAAAACAAATGGACGCTGGGTGTGATCCTGTGCAAGGTAGTGGGAACTCTATTTTACATGAATATGTACATTAGCATTATTTTGCTTGGATTTATCAGCTTGGATCGCTACATCAAAATCAATCGCTCTGTACAGCAGAGGAGGACAATAACAACCAAACAAAGTATTTATGTGTGCTGTATCGTGTGGGCGATTGCTCTTGCTGGATTTCTAACTATGATCATTTTAACCCTTAAGAAAGGAGGGCACAATTCCACCATGTGCTTCCATTATAGAGATAAGCATAATGCAAAAGGAGAAGCAATTTTTAACTTCGTTCTCGTGCTCATGTTCTGGCTCATCTTCCTACTGATAATCCTTTCATACATTAAGATTGGCAAGAATCTTTTGAGGATTTCTAAAAGGAGGTCAAAATTTCCAAATTCCGGTAAATATGCCACCACAGCCCGGAATTCCTTTATCGTGCTGATCATTTTTACCATATGTTTTGTCCCCTATCACGCCTTTCGGTTCATCTACATTTTTGCACAACTAAATGCATCGTCTTGCTACTGGAAGGAAATCGTTCACAAAACTAACGAGATCATGCTGGTGCTCTCCTCTTTCAATAGCTGCTTGGACCCAGTCATGTATTTCCTGATGTCCAGTAATATTCGCAAAATAATGTGCCAACTTCTTTTTAGACGTTTTCAAGGTGAACCCAGCAGAAGCGAAAGTACCTCGGAATTTAAACCGGGATATTCCCTGCATGACACATCTGCAGCAGCCAAAATTCAGCACAGCTCTAGAAACACTTGAGGTGAACATACTCAAAAGACTGACACAGTCCAGCCTCTTGATTCCTCAAAGATTCCTAAACAATCATCAACCCTAGCATTTACTAAACTCAGACCTTCTCAGAGCTCTGTTCCTATGTGCGATATTTCACTTGCTTAGCTGTAAAATATTTCAAGGCAAAAGAAAGCTTACAGTCATCACTAGATTTCAAATCTCTATGTAAAATCTCCTCAAAATACATTGTTAAGCTAACACCTTTTTTTTTTTTGGTACTAGGGATTGAACCCAGGGGCTCTATACCACTGAGCTACACCTCCAGTCCTTTTTTTTATTTTTTATTTTGAAACAGAGTCTTGTTAGGTTGCTGAGGGCTGAGGGTCTTGATAAATTGCTGAAGTTGGCCTTGAACCTGTGATCCTCTGATCTCAACCTTCCAAGTACTGGGATTACAGGTGTGTACCACCACATCTAACTATTGTTAAGCTAACACTCTTAACATGACTATAAAGTTATATGAAATTCATGACTTTAACAACCAAATAAATCAAGGAAGCATAACAGTTTTTCAAGTCAGTAGTTACTAAAATCAAGCACTTGATACTAATTTAAAATTTGTTTAAAAGTAAATAATTTGGGGACTGACTTAAAATGTCAGAAAACTTATGTTTGTCATTTAAAAAACTTGTATAATTTGCCACTGTATTCATTTATGCCTAAATCTCTATTAACAGATGAAATGATAATAAAATTCTAATAAAAATGAGATCATCCACTACCTATCATTGTTTAGATTAAAATGTAAGGACTGTAAAAAATAAACAGATAAGCTAAGAAGTTAATAGCTGAGCAAAATAACTTAAAACTGTATCTTACTTAAAACAGATTTATAAATGATTTGGCTATCTCAGCCATACTCTGATAGTATCAAATAGAAAGTGTGCACACTTAACGCTTCAGCATATTCACCGCAAGACAGGCATAGTACAGAAATGCTCAAATACGTATACAAGAACACATAAGTAATGATGCTCATGATACTAAACAACTGGAAACAACTAAGTGTGCATCTGCAAAAGCCTAGAAAAGTCAACTTGCGGTTTGTTCACAACATGGAGTACCAGAGAGCACTACAATGCAATGGACTCCACCCACAGGCATCAACACAGGGAAATCTCAAAACAAATGTTGAGTTAAAAAGAAACCCACACCAAGTTGCAAGAGGGCATGAACCACATAAAATCATTCATGTACAATACAAAAAACATGTAAAACAATGTCATATTTTTATGATTTAATAATTTACTTTAAGTGTGCGTGTGTTTTGTATATATTATCATGTCTGTTTTGTTTTTTATTGTATGTGTATGTGTTTAGATATATGGATCCATAAAATGTTATTGTTGTGTTTCTGTATTTTTACATAAAATTATTTCATGTGGTACATTCCTTCTTGCAATTTGGTGTGGGTTTCTTTTTTTTACTCAACATTTCTTTTGTGATTTCCCCAAGTCGCCTAGTTCATTGTGCTGTATGATATTCCACATCTGGAGAGATTTGATGCAAACATGGTACAATGTTAATGTCTATTAAATCTGGGTGGTAGGTGTGTTAGGCAGCCAGACAGAAATGAATAGGTCAGGCAAAATTGGGATAGACCTAAAGGGAAATTAAGCTAACCCTCATGCAAGGAAATATAGAGTTTCCCACCCAGCCACCGAGAACGGCAGCCGGGGGCTAAATTTACTGCATGTACAACTACCCCTTGCACTCCTGACTTAGGCACCCATGGGAAAGTTTCCAACATTGTGAAAACAGCACAGACATACTAAGCTGTGGCGTGAAAAAAGACAGTAACTGCCCCAAATGCATATGAATGAAAGGGAAGGTTTCCAGACTAAATAAAACTCACATTAAAAACTCAGGGCCAGTTCCTGGCTTCAGAAATGGACAAGCTGCCCCACCTAGTTTTCCTTGGCTTCTACCTTTCCTAGGCCCACTTTCTGCCACTTTACTATTACTTCCTTGTGTGTGTATGTGTGTGTGTGTGTGTGTGTGTGTGTGGTGCTGGGGATTGAAGCAGGGGCATTCTACATCTGAGCTACACCCCCAGCCCTATTTTACTTTTTATTTGGAAGCAGGGTCTCAATAAGTTACTGAGGGTCTTGCTAAGTTGCTGAGGCTGGCTTTGAACCTACAATCCTCCTGTCTCAGCCTCCCAAGTACTGGGATTACAGGCATGTGCCACCATGCCCGGCTTCATTTTACTACTTCTGATTTGGGGTGTGTGTCTATTTAATTCACATGTAAAATTTATTTCTTCAAGGTACCAAAAAGTTCACATAAAGTTAATGGTTGCCCAGGCTGCCCCCAGGCCAGGAGACTACATTTCCCCCTTTATTTCATTTACATTAGGCGGTGAGAGATTTTCTTTTCTTTTTTCTTAAGCAGTGAAAGATTTTCTTCTCTTTTTCTTTTTTGGTACTGGAGTTTGGACCCAGGGGCATTCTACCTCTGACCTATACCTCCAGCCCTATTTTATTTGGAAACAGGTCTCACTAGGTTGCTGAGAGTCTCGCTAAGTTGCTGAGGCTGACCTTGAACCTGCGATCTTCCATTCTCATTTTTCCCAAATACTGGGATTGCAGGTGTGCAGCACCACCCCTTGCTCAGTGAGGGATATTTATAACTTTCACCTATAGGTAGGGTCGATGTCCTTTTATCAGCTGGAAGCAGTTACAGAAGATAAGAGATATGACATTTACTGGAGAGCCTTTTATGTCAGGTGCCAACAAACTGTTTTAAAAATGCTTGTATTTTGACTGGAAGAAAGCATTTGCACCTTCAAATATAATCTGAATCATGTCAACTCAGATGAGAGAGAAACTATGGCATGCTCTCATGTTGGATGTCACACTGTCCTTTGTCCTAGCTATCGGGACCAGTCGAGTGGCTGCTATAGCTCCTCAGCTCAGGCTGGGTTTGTAGCTGAAGACCTGGCCAGCTGGTTGGGTGGTTGTAACAATTGGTACAACACTGGAAAGGAGGTAAGAGGTTTGTCCTAAATTTCCATGTCACCTCTTATCTTCCTCCTTCAAATTCACATGCAACAGAATAAGAAGCAAAGTAAGCCAGGTGTGGTGACACATGCTTGTAACCCCAGTACTTGAGAGGCTGAGATAGGAGGATAGCAGGTTTGAGGCCAGCATCAGCAACTTAGCAAGGCCCTCTGCAACTTAGTGAGACTATGTTTCAAAATTTTTAAAAATAAAATAAGAAGGGCTGGGCATGGTGGTGCATGCTTGTAATCCCAGTACTTGGGAGGATGAGACAAGAGGATCACAGGTTCAAATCCAGCCATGGCAACTTCATGAAGTTTTCAGCAACCTAGTGAGACCGTTTCCAAATAAGAAATAAAATCAGTCTGGGGATGTAGCTTGGAGGTAGAATGCCTCTGGGTTCAATCCTCAGTACCAAAAAATAAAATAAAATTGGGCTGAGGTAGACTATATTAGTAGATCTAGGGTAGTCTCAGAGGTAGAATGCCCCTGGGTTCCATCCCTAGTCCCACACACAAAAAAAATAGGGCTGGGGGTGTAGCTCAGAGGTAGAATGCCCCTGGGTTCAATCCCCAGTGCCCCCTCCAAAGTAAAAGTAAACTGTATGTATGTATGTATGTATGTATGTATGTATGTATGTATGTATATATGTATGTATGTGCCCTTCACTGTGCTAGGTGCTTCTAGCACTGTGCTAGGTGCTCATCATCATTTAGCCTTTACCGCATTGTGATGTAAGCAGTAAATGAACCTTCCATGGGGGAGATGCAAGTTGGTAAGCTTTCATTCCATAGACATTGTCGCTGCTAAGATAATACTTTCCCTTCTATCCAAGTACAATAACAATGGCTGAGATGTCTTTGGTTCTAAAAGCCCTAAATTGCCATTAATATGTATTTGGGGCAAAAAATTCTGCTTATCATTCATCAAAATTGTGTGATGTCAAAAAATCCAAATCCTCAAGACTAGTTTTCTAGCTATTACACATATATGCACCTGAAAGTTCTATCTGGAGCACAGATGAGAATCCAGAGCAGTGTCAGACAGGTAGAATCGAAGGAAAGAATGAAATGAGATTTGAGCAGCCTGATCTTAATTG
Source organism: Graphiurus murinus (assembly GCA_004027655.1). Taxonomy (NCBI): domain Eukaryota; kingdom Metazoa; phylum Chordata; class Mammalia; order Rodentia; family Gliridae; genus Graphiurus; species Graphiurus murinus. Next base: position 47,705 of record PVLC010003187.1, on the reverse strand, counting down.
CTTTGGCTTCTAGCCCATGAACTGCATAAAGAACAATCATAAGATGTGCTTTGGAAAAGGTTTCTAATTATGGTTTAGATACAAGTATTGATGATGCATAGAATCTCTTTTTGTTTTAATAAGCCATGCAAATTACTTCAGGAACAACAGTTTAACTATTAGTTATAATCTGGTTTGGTAATTTCACATGTAATTTTTTAAAATAACTAAACATTTCAGAACCTACAAAAAGTAAAACAAACAAAACACTATACAACATAATAGGCAGCTAAGTACCCATCATCCAAAATGAAAAGATGTTAATGTTTTGGCCTAACTTAAAAGCTCTCTCATACTCATACACACAATCCCAAAAGTTAGATACACTAAAGCTCGCCTCATACCCACTCCCAAGTCTATTTTCTATAGTTAGCATATATCCTCTGATATATATTTTTGGAGTTCTATAACATAAGGATGGAAAATAATATGCATTTTTTGTTTCAAAAATTTGCACAAATGGTGCCTTACAATTATATCCTGTCATTTTTTTTCTCTCTTGAATTATGTTTATCTGCCTTGATAACATTTGGTCTCATTCACTCATTCACCCATGCAGTGCTTTCCTGTATGAATAAATATCAGCTCATTTCCCCTAACAATGGGCACTTAGGTGGTTTCCATCTCTTCCACTATTAGAAACCATGACTGAGCGAAGTCATCTGTACACCCTGTGGCTATGTGTGGAGCTTCTCTATGGTTGATAGAAGTAGTAATGCTTGGTAGTAAGGGTATAGACTTCAGTTTGCCTTGGGTTTGAAAATTGCTTTCTGAAGTGATTTTCCCACTTATACACCCATTCCCCAGCTAGGCCAAAATGAGTTCCTATTTACCCGTGTCCTCGTTAACACTTGGTTTTGTCACATTTACTAATTTTTGTCAATCTGATAGGTGTGAGATGGTATCTCATTGTGGTTTTACTTTGCACTTTCCTGATTAATAGTGAAATGGAGCATCATCTCATTTAAGTTTCTTCTTGGATGAACAGCCTGTTCATATCTATACCTCTCCTCTTCCTTTTTTCTGACTTGCTTATCTTTTTTTTCCTTTTTTTTTTTTTCGGTACTGGGCATTCTACCTCTGAGTTCCACCCCCAGACCTATCTTTTTTTTATTATTTATTTTGAAACAGGGTCTCACTAAGTTGCGGAGGGCCTAAGTAGCTGAGGTTGGCCTTGAACCTGGATCCTCTGGTCTCAGCCTCCCAAATGCTGGGATTACAAGCGTGTACCACCAGGCCTGGCTAAATTGTAGTTCTTTATATATTCTGGGCCCTAATCCTTTCTTAATTATATGGGTTGCAAATAACTTCTACTCTAATGTGCTTGTCTCTTGTCTTTTACTTTGTGTATGGTTTCTTTTGCTAGGAACCACAAACAACATAAAATCTTCTTTTTCTCCTCCTCCTCCTCCTCCTCCTCCTCCTCCTCCTCCTCCTCCTCCTCCTCCTCTTCCTCCTCATCTTTCTTCTATTGAACCCTGGGGCATTCTACCTCCAGCTCTACTCCCAGACCTTTTTATACTTTGTTTGGAAACAGGGTCTCATCATGTAGCTGAGGCTGTCCTGGAACCTGTGATCCTCCTGTCTCAGTCTCCCAAATACTGGTATTACAGGTGCATGTGCCACCACATCCTGCAAAATATTTTTCCAATCAATAAATTTAGGTAAACACTTGTTCTTTGATATACATTGGTTAAAGGACTAAGTTAAAGACTTGGTAGATGAAATTATAATTAAAAAGCTTAGCATTTTGATTACAAATAGTATGGAGGTGTTAAATCAGGTATTCCCTGAAACCATGAATATAGAAATGTTTTCTGAACATTAAACTATAAAACCCAAGTATAGATATGTAAAATAATTTTAAAGAGATAGAAAATCTCTTAGATCAGAAGACCTGATTAGATATATTAGCATATCTAAGGAAAGAACTGGCCATTCAATAAGGGATGAACAAAATTATGAAGAATGACTGCCAGGAAAATGTTGGTATTACCCATCTGAACACAGTTCAGGAGATTAGTTTTGGCCAATAGATGTGTACTACTATGACCCCATTGCTAAGGCCATGGCAAGAATTATGGTGAGGCTGAATCCACATATTTTCTTAGCTCAGTAACATTATTAAATAATGAACCAAGCCATGCATGTTTTGGCACGCCTAGAATCCCAGTACTTGGGAATACTTGGGAGGCTGAGTTAAATCCTCAGTACCACACACACACACAGAGAGAGAAAGAGAGAGAGAGAGAGAGAGAGAGAGAGAGAGAGAGAGAGAGAGAGAGAGAGAGAGAAGAGAGAGATAGAGATAGAGATAGATATGAATCCAGAGGCAGCAGCATGACAGGTTAAAAGCATGGATGATGCAGTTGGTAGTTCAATTTTGGGGTCCACTGTTTACTGGGTAATGTTGGAAAAGTTCTATTTCCCCTACTGAGAGGGAGGGTTGTTAGGAAGCCTGAGTTAAAAAATGCACCTGGCAAGTAGGAAACATTCAATATGTGTCAAAGGAAGACGGGGGAAATAGACAAAATGGAATGGCCGGAAGCTGAGAGTAAATGTCAGAACTAGTGAGATGCACATTAGGAGCTCTCTAGATCAAATGAGAAGAGGAAGTAATTCAAGAAAGGTGATCACAATAAGAGGCATTGCTGTTATTCATGAAAGATAGCCGGGTGTGGTGGTGTGCGCCTGTAATTCCAGTACTTGGGAGGCTGAGACAGGAGGATTGAAAGTTTGAGGACAGCTTTAGCAACCTAGCAAGACCCTGTTTCAAAACAAAAGGGCTAGAGGAGTAGCTCGGAGGTAAACCGCCCCTGGGTTTAATCTTCAGTAAAACACACACACACACACACACACACACACACACACACACACCCACACACACCCCACACCCTTAGCTTTCATTTAAAAAAAATTTTTTTTGGTGTTACTGGGGATTGAACTCAGGATCATTCTACCTCTGACCTCTAGCCTTTTTATTTCTTTATTTTGAAATGGGGTCTCCCTAGCTTGCCGAGAGTCTTGCTAAGTTGCCAAGGCTGTCCTCGAATCTGTGGCTCTCCTGTCTCAGGCTCCCAAGTACTGGGATTCCAGGCGTGCGTCACCACACCCGGCTAACTTTCATGAATAATAGCAATGCCCAGGACAGGAGAGGTAGCAGAGCTACTGCACTGCATGCCAGTCAGAACCATACTCTGAAATTTGAGCAAGTAGAAGAACACGAAGGTACCTGGCAAGATGTCAGAAGAAGCTATCCTAAAACAGATGCAATCCTTGGCTTCATTCTGTGTAATTAGAGCAGCCAAACTAGTCACCACACTGCATTGTCAAATGGGTACAAAGCCCTGCACTAGAAACCTGGCTCAATAGCATGAACTCAGGTGGGAATGACAATTACTCTATTGTGTTGAACTTTCAGATTTGGTTTAACAGCACATTTCTAGATAAAAAATTCTTTTTTTTTTTGTGGTACTAGGGATTGAACTCAGGGGCGTTCTACCTCTGAGCTATACCCCCAGCCCTATTTTTTATTCTTTATTTTGAAACAGGGTCTCACTAAGTTGTGGAGTGCCTCACTAGGTAGCTGAGGCTGGCCGAGAACCCGGATCCTTCGGTCTCAGCCTCCCGAATGCTGGGATTACAAGCGTGCGCCACCACGGCCGGCTAGATAAAAAATTCTTAATGCTTTCCATCAATACTGCTGGCATAGCTATTCCAGACGGTTCCTTTGTAGGCAGTTCCTTTCTATGTTTCCTGCCTTTTCTGGGGTCTTATAAATTATCAAGAATTTCTAAGTTGGGTGTGGTGGCATAAGCCCATAATCCCAGTACTTGGGAAGCTGAGACAGGAGGCTCACCGGTTTGAGGCCAGCCTCAGCAACTTTAGCAAGACCCTCAGCAAATGTGCCAGACCTTATTGCAAAATAAAAAAAATAAAATAGGACTGGGGGTTTAGCTCAGAGGAAGAATGCCTCTGGGTTTAATCCCCAGACCACATTAAAAAAAAAAAAAAGAATGTCTAGCACCCCAACACCCTCCTCTGCCATTTTCCTTTCCTGTACTCAGCAACACCTCTTTCTCTTCCCCCATTCAGTTTTGTCTCTGTTTCCCTACTTTCTCTTTTCATGGCCTTTCTCATAATTCAGTGTCCTTTTCTTTTGTGCCACCCACCCCCAAATCTCAAAAGCAGAAATGTTGCAGATCTACATGGAAATCCAGTTTTTACTCAAAGAACATGCTGTTTCCTCTATATTAATAACAACACATTCAGCTGGCTGCAAAGGGAACTGGCAGGGTTTGCATGCATGTTCATATTCAGTTCCCCTTTGTGGCTAGTGAGGCTTAAAAAACACAGGAACACACAGGGTCAGCTCTTATCGGACAGATGACGGGGCTCTAAGTGTCTGTGGCACCTAGGTAAGTGAATGTGAGTCTCATGGTCAAATGGTTTGACATAAGCTACCCCACCCTGCTGCCCTAGTCATTCGTCTACATCCTTTTATGTTCCACTTTTGGAGACATCAATGGATTTATCCAGCTCGCAGGATCCAACAAACCACTGGGAAGTCACAGAAATAGATTTTTCTTCCAGTTTTGCTAAAAAGCTAGATGGAAGGTGGGCGCAGTGGTACAGGCTTGTAATCTCAGTGCTTGGGAGGTTGAGACAGAAGGATGGCAGATTTGAGGCCAGTCTTAGCAACTCAGTGAGATCCTGTTTCAACATAAAAAGGGTGGGAGATATAGGTTGGAGGTAGAATTCCCCTGGGTTCAATCCCCAGTACCACAAAAAGAAAAGAAAAAGCTATATTGACATCTTGGAGACAGAAAAGAAAGGGAGAGCCCATTTATAGAGGATAAAAATACAAAGGAAAAGAGAACGGATTCATGGCACATTTCATATACGCTTAAGTATGAAGAAGAGCCAAACCAATGTAACAGCACCAGGATCTAAGCAGGACACAGTGGGTGGTATCCCTTTGCAAAAAATCATTTCCTTTTCTTTAAGGAATAGTACCCAGGAAACGGTGGTCTCTGAGGTACACATACTATATTAATCCCTAAGGGAAGAGTCAATTCACTGCACCAAGTACAGAGGAAAAACAGAAAAGTTTAGTTAGAATATTAAAATTGCAAGCATATTAAAGGAAATATGATAGATTAAAGATGGCTCCACCATTCTCTTTGAGGAGAAAATATAGAAGTCTAGTTAGAATCTTAAAATTGCAGGTAGATTGACTAAGCCTCTGAGCCCAGGACAAACTGCAGAATAGAGAGTGAGTGAGTGATTGCCATGTTAAGCCACCAAGTCTGGGGGTGTTTGGGTATGCAGCAATGGATAAATGATGTACATAAAATAGAAATGAAGAGAATGTATGGAATGGATCTAAAAAGATGACAATGAAGCCGGGCGTGGTGGCACACATGTGTAATCTCAGTACTTGGGAGGCTGAGAGGAGGATCATGGGTCTGCGACCAGCCTCAACTACTTAGTGAGGTCCTCCACAACTTAGTGAGGCTCTGTTTCAAAATAAAGGATAAAAAAAAATAGGGCTAGGGGTGTAGCTCAAGAGTAGAATGCCCCTGAGTTCAATTCCTAGTACCACATACACACACAAAAAAAAGTGACAATGAATGCAAAAATTTCTTTAACAAAAAAGACAATGCCTCAAATTATTTTATTTAAAAGTTCATGTGGCGTACGCTTGTAATCCCAGCATTTGGGAGGCTGAGAACGGAGGATCCGGGTTCTCGGCCAACCTCAGCTTCCTAGTGAGGCACTCCACAACTTAGTGAGACCCTGTTTCAAAATAAAGAATAAAAAAATAGGGCTGGGGGTATAGCTCGTAGGTAGAATGCCCCTGAGTTCAATCCCCAGTACCACAATAAATAAATAAATAAATAAAAGTTTGTGTGTGTGTGTGTGTGTGTGTGTGTGTGTGTGTGTGTGTGTGAGAGAGAGAGAGAGAAAGAGAGAGAGAGAGAGGTTTTTCTTTTAAGTTTTACTTGTGGTGCTGGGGATGTAACCAATGGCCTTAGGAAGACTGTGCAAGCTCTTTGCCACTGAGTTACACTCTCAGATCAGCAGAAAGGGACGCTTTCTACATCTCTGCAGCATGGGGAATAGCAGGGTTACTGAAGATTTGGTGTGTTCTCAAGAATAAAACCAAGCATATGCTCCCTTTGATGGAGAGAGCGGAATAATGAAGCAGTTAAGGCATCTTTCTTTAACATGAAGGGAAAAGCCAGTTGTAGTGAGGCACGCCTATAATCTCAGTACTTGGGAGGCTGAGAATGGAGGATCGCAAATTTGAGGCCAGTGTACAGAAACTTTGTGAGACTGTTTCAAAAAAAAAAAAGATAGGACTAGGGGTGATAAAGGAACAGATATATATATATTAGGTTGATAGGAGGAAGTGACTACAGTGGAAGATAAAGCTCTAACAGGCGAAATGTACTTTAAATAACATCTATTAATTGCTTTCATTACAAAACTTTTAGTACTATTTGCTTTTTAAAATTCTATCCATCAGCTGCTGTGATATCCTCTAAGAGAAAAAAATTAAAGATAGTAACGAAAACTTTCACATACTTTCTTTTTATCACCACGATAATATGGGTATTAATATTTTGCCAAGGTGGCACTTGTGATAATCACTAATATAAAACAAAACAATCCCCAAAGGACAAATCCTACTAAAAGCTGACATGTGGTACTGGTTTTTCTCTTAAGGACAGAAATCCATTGCCTATTATAATTAATTGATTCAGAGGGATAGCTGGCAAAGATCTTCTCCCATTCCGTGGGCTTTCTCGTTAGACTCTTGATGGTTTCCTTCGATGTGTCATCCCACTTATTAATTCTTCTTTTAATTTCCTGAGCTTTGGGGGTCTTGCTGAGGAAGTTTCTACCTGTGCCTATATGTTGGAGTGTTGAACCTATGCCCTCCTCAGATAGCCTTACAGTCTCTGGTCTAATTTCTAGGTGTTTGATCTATCTCGAGTTGACTCCTGTGCAGGGTGAGAGGTAAGGATTTCGTTCCATTTTTCTACAAATGGATAATCAGTTTTCCTAACACCATTTGTTGAAAGGCTGTCTTTTCTCTAGTGGATGTGTTTGGCACCTTTGTTGAAAATGTTTAAAGTGGTTCTTAGCTATTAAAATAAAGAGATTTAAAAATCCATTAGGGCTTTATAAAAGCCCCAAACCCAAACTTTTCTATTGCTTGAAGCTTCCAGCTGGAAAATAGTGCAATGAGGCAGCTTCAGCTTCTGAGAGCAATGGGTTGACTCGGGCTGGTGATATAGTGCCCTCTGCTGGCCAAAGCGCCACTCAAGATGTGAGCCGCTTAGAGATTTTGAGTTAAAACTTAACGCTGGATTCTTCTTTCTGATTTCTTTTTCCTACTACACATTCCCGGAGATATGGAACTCTAGAGAATTTATTACTTCCCCAGATTCAATAATTTATTTGTAGTTTTATTAAACTACATATTTTAGGCTGGTTTTCATTGCAGGAAAAGGAAGGCGAGGCAACATGAAAATATTAGAAACTATGCCACATATGTTGCTATTTGAGAAATAGATAAAACAACAAGACTTGGTTGGAGTGATGCTTTAAAATGGCTACTTCAAATCTAACATATCTTCCAACCACCAACAGATTACCAAAATGCAACACCAGTGAAACCATTGATTCAGATTAGAAACATCAACAGATGCTAAAATCCATTGTGTGAAAGGGAAATAATGAATTCATAGGGTCTGCAAAGATGAATCCCAGAGTACTTACTGATTCCAAAGGGAAAAAGGTACCTTTAAGATTCAGAGTTGGAGTTAATTTCTAGACTGAAATCTGGAGACAGGTACAATTTGGTCATTGGGGATACCTCATCACCTTATTACAAGCAGTAAATCAGATTCTGTGAGTGTGGTCATATATGTTGAGAGTCAGTATAAAGTAGCATCTAAGTCAGGTATGGTGGCGCATGCTCTCCAAGTAATCCCAGTACTTGGGAGGCTGAGACAGGAGGATTGCAGTTTCCAGAATAGCCTCAGCAAGTAGTGATACTCTACTAGGGCTAGGGGTGTAGCTCAGAGGTAGAATGCCCCTGGCTGGGTTCAATCACCAGTGACACACACACACACACACACACACACACACACACACACACACACATATACGTAGCATCTAAGAATGTGGGCTTTGAAGTCAGAGTACCTGGGGTTGATTCTGAGTCTTAAAATATAGTAATTGTATTACCACAGGTAAGTTCTATCCTCTGTGGACCTAAATCTATCTAGAAAATGAAAGTAATAATAGCATCTATCTCAGAAATATCTTTAAAATTCTATTAATTATTACATATAAAACAGTTCAGTAGGTGTCATTTTTATTATTATTATTTTTTTGTTTGGCTGTTCTGGGGTTGGGACCCAGGGCTTTGGGCATGCTAGGCAGGCTACACCCTCAGCCTTATTATTATTATCATTATTACTAATATTATTATTATTATTAGTAGTAGTAGTATTAGCAGTAGTAGTAGTAGTAGTAGTGGTACTGGGTATTGAACCCAGGAGCATTCTACCACTAAGCTACACCCCAGTCCTTTTTATTTATTTTTCATTTGGAAACGTGGTCTCACTAAGCTGCTGAGAATCTTCTTAAATTGCTGAGACTAGCCTCAAGTCTGGGATCCTCCTGTATTAGCCTCCCAAGTGCTGGGATTAGAGATACACACACTGCTCCTGGCTCTATTATTAATTTTTCTAAGAGTGGTTCCCAGGAAAAATTGTTACTTCAATACTGGTGCCCTGAATATGAGAAGCTGGATGTAGACACCAACAGGTCCCAGGGAAAGACCTCAGATACCCAGTTCTTCCTCATCTTCCTTTAACATCTTTCTGTTTCTCCTCTTGAATAAAAATGAAAAATGACAAGAAGCAATAATTTAACATGATTTTATCTAGAAATTCAAAAGGAATGACCAGTAATAAAATGAATGGCCATGAAACTTTGGTACTGGAAAGAGACTGGAATGGTGAGAATTCTGGACACTGATATGTGATGTCTTAATTACCTTAATGTCATTGCAATACAAGTTGCTGTTTCCCAGGGTCTGGATGTGTGTGTGTGTGTGTGTGTGTGTGTGTGTGTGTGTGTGTGTGTATGTTGTACCTGTGGCAATACAACAGACCAAATTATTTATAGATTCTTATCAAATGCTTCATTTTTAGAAATCTTCACTTTTGGCTTTTGAAAGAATCCATAGAAAAGAATGGTTAGTTGCTGGATGCAGTGGCATATGCCTGTCATCCCAGTAACTTGGGAGGCTGAGACGGGAGGTTCTAGGCCAGTCTGGGCCACTTATTGAGACCTGGTTTCAAAATAAAATACAAAGGACTGGGGGTGTAGCTCAGTGGTAGAATACCCCTGGCTTCAATCTCAAGTCCCACGAGAGAAAAAACAGAGAGAGAGAGAGAGAGAGAGAGAGAGAGAGAGAGAGAGAGAGAGAGAGAGAGAGGAAGAAGAAGAAGAAGAAGAAGAAGGAGGAGGAGGAGGAGGAGGAGGAGGAGGAGGAGGAGAGAGGGAAAAAAGGAAAAGAGGAGAGAGAAATTGGTTCTGAAGCATGATATGAACAAAATTTGATGTAAAAGTGCTGAAATTCAAAATTTGTTTTTTTCCCATTTGACTTTTTTTTTTTTTTTTGCGGTACTGGGGATTGAACTCAGGGGCATTCTACCTCCGAGCTATACCCCCAGCCTTATTTTTTATTTTGAAACAGGGTCTCACTAAGTTGTGGAGTGCCTCACTAGGTAGCTGAGGCTGGTCTTGAACCCGGATCCTCCGGTCTCAGCCTCCCAAATGCTGGGATTACAAGCGTGTGCCACCACGCCCAGCTCTATTTGACTATTCTTAAAGACATGTTTGCCTCGTTTAACCCATTGCTAAAGTTTCTCTGCTCTCTAAACCTAATTAATTTCTCCTCTGCTTTCCAAGTGCTGCCTCCAGGGGGCGGGGTGGGGGGGGAGCCCAGCTCCTGTGACTGCCCCTGAACCTGCTACAGTGCTTTTGTGCTGTGTAATCCTAAAAGATGATATCTCACCAATGTACTGAGGCCTATACGAAAAGACAAAAGCTACAGTTGCAGGATAGTGAAATGGATTATCAGGTCAATTTATGTTTTGTTATTAGACCTTTCTCAGGAGGCTAATAATTTTTCTGCAGTATCATAAATGTCCAAACGATCTGGGTATGGTGGCACATGCCTGTCATCCCAGTACTTTGGAGGCTGAGACAGGAGGATCACAGGTTTGAAACAAGCCTCAGCAACTTAGTGAGATCCTGTTTCAAAGGGCTGGGAGGGTAGCTCAGAGGTAGAACCCCTGGGCCCCCCTGGGTTCAATTAACTACACTCCCCCCCCAAACCAAACTTTATATTGTATTCTCTGCTATTTTTAGTAGTCGTTGAGACAAATGCTCCCATTGCTTGATGAGAAATCAGCTATTAAGAGCAAGTAGAAGCAGGGCATGGTGGCACACACACTTGTAATTCCAATATTTGGGAGGCTGAGGCACTGAGGCTCCTAAGTTTGAGGCCATCCTCAGCAACTTAGCAAGACCCTGTTTCAGAATAAACAAATATAAAGGGCTGAGGATGTAGCTCAGAGGTAGAATGCTCCTGGATTCAGCCTGTAGTATAAATAAATAAATAAATAAATAAATAAATAAATAAATAAATAAATAATCAAAATTTAAAAAGGGGGTGGTGTACACCTGTAATCCCAGTACTTGGGAGGCTGAGACAGGAGGATTGCAGGTTCACAACTTAGTGAGGCCCTCTGCAACTTAGAGAGACCATGTTTCAAAATAAAAAAAATAAGTGACTGGGGGAGTGGCTCCGAGGTAGAATGCCCCTGGGTTCAATCCCAGTACCACAAAAAGGAGGGGTACTGGGAGGATGCAGCTCAGAGGTAGAGGGCTCAGTACCAAGCAAGCAACCAACCAAGCAACCAACCAACCAACAGGGCTGGGATGTAGCTTGGAGATACAGAATGCCTTTGGATTCAATCTTTTGTAAAACACACACACACACACACACACACACACACACACACACACACACACACACAGTAGAGGTCCCTTTTTGCACCCTGATAAAGGATGGTATACCCACGATTAAAAGCTGCTTGTAGCAGGAGGCCAGAGCCTGAGAACAGAGTACTGAAAACAGGGCTATGGCCAGATACCACATCCGGAGGAGAGCAGGGGCTCAAAGAGCCTTGAAAACCACAGCTTTGAGTAACTGGGCTGGGCTGTGCTCCTCTGCAAGGTGGTCTTGGTGTGCATTGAACTGGGCAAGGCTCACCATTGCCCCCCTTTTAGGAGAATCATTACTTTTAGGATGTGAGGTTGTAATGTGGTGAAAATTAGGCAAGGTCTCTCTTCCTGCCCACCAGCCTCCCAATGCCCCAAGCTTCTGATTGGTCAGACAAAGCATTTATAGGCCAATTGCAGCCAATTTACACACCAGCTTGGATAGCCTAAAGTAACTTTTGAGTTGAAGCACCAAGGTTCAGGCATGACTAAACCGTCTTGTATTTTCTGGCCGAGGGAAAATAATAAATAATAAGGAACTCTAACCCTCAAGAATTCAGGGGGGTCTAAAAAGCTCTAACTTACTGCTTCTAGCTACAGCCTGTCATGGCTTTTCAAAACAATGTTTGTGTACCTGCCCCTTGGACCACTCTCACTCAACCACGGTGAAGGAATTCTGGGGCCAAATTAACAACATACTTGAAGCTGGGTATGGTAGTGCATACCTGTAATCCCAGGGAGGCTGAGACAGGAGGATTGCAGGTTCAAGGACAGCCTCAGTAATCCCAGCATTTGGGAGGCTGAGACTGGAGGATCCGGGTTCGAGGCCAGCCTCAGCTACTTAGTGAGGCCCTCCACAACTTAGTGAGACCCTGTTTCAAAATAAAGAATAAAAAATAGGGCTGTGGGTATAGCTCGAAGGTAGAATGCCCCTGAGTTCAATCACCAGTACTGAAAAAAAAATAGGGCTGGGGTGTGGCTCAGAGATAGAATGCCTCTGGGTTCAATCTCCAGCACCACTAAAAAAAACTACACTGGATACTCAAATAAGTATCAAGGAAACTTAGCACAAGATGGGACTCGAATTGAAGAAAACTAACACTTCCAGGAGGCAGATCATAGGGCTCAGAGGAAAACGCTTAGAAGATAATTATTTGGCAGACAATACAGGAAGTAATTAGGACTGTTAGGCAAGAGCATTTGGACTTGTACAACAGAAGCAGAACTTTGAAGAGGAAGCTGGGAAAGATGAATGAGAACCAAAGAAAACTCCCCGGTGACCTGAATAAGAAAAGTCCAAAGGGGCCACCCTGTACATAGAACTTACAACATACTCTATTATTCTTGAAATGTCTCCCTGACCAGTAATATTTGTGTGTGGTGTGTGTGTGTGTGTGTGTGTGTGTGTGTGTGTGTGTGTGTGTATGTTAGTGTTACTAGAGATTGAACCCAGGGGTGTTCTACCTCCAAGCTACACCTCAGCCCTTTCCATTTTTTCTTTTGAAACAAGTTCTCTCTAGGTTGCTGAGAGTCTCCCTAAGTTGTTGAGGCTATCCTGGAATCTGTGATCCTCCTGTTTCAGCCTCCCAAGTACTGGGATTAGAGGCATGCATCACCACACTAGCTATTTTTCATTTAGAAACAGGTTCTCACTAAGTTGCTGAAGCTGTTCTTGAACCTGTAATCCTTCTGTCTCAGCCTCCCAAGTACTGGGATTACAGGCATGCACCACCATGCCAGACTTCCAGGGCTCTTAAATGTCAAATACCTGGCATGGAATTGTTGCTCAGCACCTAGTGTTCTCTTCTCTTGCCTTCCTTTGCTTTCACAAGGCCCTCCCTCCAGAGCAACTGTAATTCACTGTTCCCTCTGTGTTCTAATTCATAGAGAATCTGAAGCCTGCATCCCACTTCAGTTATTGATCTGAATTCATGGCTTGCTTGTGGAATCACTCTGGAATTTCCAGAGACCCTAAATTGGTCTGTGGCTAACATACCACTTTGGTGACCTCTGCATGCCATTAAAAGCATGGCAGAAACTCAGATAAATATGTGTTGAGTGAATTGCACTGTTTAAGAAAACTATAGAGCACTAAAAAATAGAAACAGTTTAAGGATGTCACAGCAGAGGCTTGGGAGTTGGTCTTTGCAGAGTTACTTTTGCTTCCCCTCCCTTCTCCTGAATTCTAAATTCTAAAGAAAAGCTACACCCAAATAATTAAGTTGTTAGCTGCTAAATGATCTTTCTTTAGATTACGGAACTCAGAATATCTGGTGAACTTCAGAAAACCCTCTTGGTGCATGACCCAAAGCCTGGAAATTGCTGTGATGTTCATCTGGAAGACTGTCCAGCCCCAGGAGGTCAAGGTCTATGGTGCTGTTATGGCCCTGGGGGAGACTTGTGCCTAGAGGACTGGAAAGACCCACTTTCCCTTGCTTCCCTCCTTCTCAAAGCTCTTTTGGCTACCTGAATTGTCTAGGTACATAGAAAAGCTCTTCTGTGTACCTCAGCTGTGCACCCTTTTGTGCACCTGAGCTCTCCAGGTACAAAAAAGGGCTTGGAGGGAGATAGGCCCCCTGCATTTTCTTGGGGCCCACTTGAATAAACCTGATTTCCCTCCTGCCAACTCAGGCCTTGGCTTTCCAGTAGTAAGTAGAGGGACTTGGGCACAGTAAGAATTGGCAAAACTTCCACCTATCCAGGCTTTCTTGCCCAATAAATGGTCTCACACTGGTTCTGCTGGTTGGACAATGGCTTAGTATCTGTGGTGGTTAGTTTCTAAGATGGCTCCCTGTGGTCAACATCTCCTACCTCCTGCAGTTTACCCCTCCCACACTGAATCAGGTCTGGCTCTGGGTGACCAACAGAATGCTGTGAAGTCACAGTGTTGACTTCAGTGGCTTGCTCAAAAAAGAAAAACAGCACTTGAGCTGAGGACTTGCTCTCTTGAATTACTTGCTCTGAGGGGAGCCAGTCGCCAGGCTGTGTGACCTTGAGGAACTGACATGACCTTGCTGAGCTGCAGCTTTCCTTGCCTTTAAAACAAAAATATTTATTTCTCTGGGGGCTGTGAAGATTAAGACTTGCCCATAAAATAAGTGGCAGGGAGTCTGGCACCCAGGGAGCCCTCCTGACACGTGAGTAAGTGATGGTGGTGGGAGAGGTGGCCGTAGCAGCGGCTGAGTGGATGTGAGACTGAGTGGTGCGAAGGGAAGAGAGGAATCCTGGATGAGGCCTAGGTTTGGGGTGTGAACAACTGAACAACTGTGTCATTTACTGAGTTTGGGGACAATGGAGGAAAGCAAGGACATTTTTTTTTGGACCAAAGATGTTTAAGCCCCAATATGTAATATTAAAAGTATCTTTTGCTGGGCATGGTGGCAACACACCTGTAACGCCAGTACTTGGGAGGCTGAGACAGGAGGATCACAGGTTCAAAGTTAGTCTTGGCAACTTAGTGAGATCCTCAGCAACCTCGTGAGACCCTGTTTCAAAACAAAACATAAAAAGGGGTTGGAGGTATAGCTCAGAGGTAGAATGTCCTTAGGTTCAATCCCTAGTAACATACACACACACACACACACACACACATTCTCTTTTAATCACTTATAAACAGTATTCCATTTCCTTCTTTTTTTTTTTTTTTCTGGTACTGGTATTTGAACCCAGGGGCATATTACCTCTGAGCTACACCCCTAGCCCTTTTCATTCTTTATTTTGAAACAGATTCTTGCTAAGTTGCTGAAGCTGGCCTTAAACCTGCAATCCTCCTGTTTCAGCCTTCCAAGTCCTGGGATTATAGGTGTGAGCCACCATGCCTGGCTCTATTCTTTCTTCTTTAAATTACCATAGTACTTGTAAGCTGTCTTTGTGTGTGTGTGTGTGTGTGTGTGTGTGTGTGTGTGTGTGTGTGTGGTGTTGGGGATAGAACTCAGGACCTCACACATGCTAGGCATACAGCTCTACCACTGAGCCAAACTGGATGAAAAACTGATCTTAAATAATGGAGAGCACTGCAAAGATGCACAGCAGCAGAACGAACTCCAGACACTTTAGTGAGTTCTTCCTTTTGTTTTCAAGAGAAATGTTAGCAAATAGCAGAGAGAATTGATGCAATCGGCATGGAATAAGGTTTAAGTGTTGGGGGTTATGAGAAATGGCAAAGTACTTTCATTAATTTAAGATGACGATTTACTAATAATCAAAGTGCTTAGGCTTGATGAAAATTACATTTCTGCTATCTGTTCTTTTTTAGACTCCCACTGGCTTAACTACCCAAGGTAAATTTCCCTCCCCAGTTGTACACACTTAGCTTCTATTTAGTTAGTAGTTCATAGATGAACACATCTTATGTATAAAATCAGTTTCGCAATCCCTTATATTGCAACTATTCATTTGACATGAGGCTTATTGGCCACTTCCCACATCCCTCAAATTCATTACGAAATGCTCTAAACAATTTACAGTGCTGAATCCAAACAGAGGCAGCACATGGCAATTAGAAGTAGAGTGAGTTACTTTGTTGATTTTGTTTTTCTTTTTCTTTTGCTGGTGCTGGGGATTGAACTCAGGGGCATTCTATCTCTGAGCTACATCCCTAGCCCTATTTTATTTTTACTTGAAACTGGGTCTCACTAAGTTGCTGAGGCTGGTTTTGAACTTGCGATCTTCCTGTCTCAGGCTCCCAGGTACTGGAATTACAGGTGTTAGCCACCTTGCCTATTGAGTTTCTTACTTTGTAACCAAACTGGGACCCAAATCCCTAGGCGTGGTCTGCACTTGTGAAATAGACTCCCTAACCCTCAAATTGACAACTCCCTCTAAACTTCCAGACTATCTGGTTTTCTGCATTTCCTCCAGGAGAGAGTAATGGCTGCAGAGCTACCCACCTAGGCCAGATCAGTGCCTAGGCTGGCTATTTAAATCTGCATATGTATATTTCTTTTGTTTGTCTATTCTCTTATAAAAGCTCCTGTTGCCCTGGAGTTCTCCATAGACAGAGATTTGAAACAGGAGTTTGTCCTGCCTTCCTTTCAAGCAGGCTTCCAAGGAAACCTACTTTCCTGCAAATGTGACTAGGAGCCTTTGTGGAGCAGGCCAGTGGACAGCCTAGTCTCTTGTCCTGCATGGTGCATGGTGACACATCGTGCACTTCTCTGGGCCTCAACATCTTGTCTTCAATCTTAAAACAAAGAAAGGCTCACAACTCATAAATGATCATGAAGTTCTAGACTGGCTCTATGACACTTGATTCTGGTAAACTGCTACAAGTAAGAAAACTGTGAGTTTTGTTTGCTTATTATTTACTTATTGGTACTGGGGATTGAACCTACTATTTCTGAGCTACACCTATTTTATTTTTTATTTTGAAACAGGGTCCCATTAAGTTGCAGAGGGCCTCCCTAAGTTGCTGAAGCTGGCCTTGAACCTGCTTAGCCTCCCAAGTACTGGGATTTCAAGTATGCAGCTGCCTGTGTGTTTTCTGTTTTTTTTTTTGGTGGTGGTACTGGGGAGTGAACCCAGGGGCATTCTACATCTGAGCTACATCCCCAGCCCTATTTTTATTCTTTATTTTGAAACAGGGTCTCACTAAGTTGCGGAGGGCCTCCCTAAGTTGTTAAGGCTGACCTTGAACCTGCAATCCTCCTGTCTTAGCCTCCCAAGTACAGGGCTTATAGGTATGAGCCACCATGCCTAGCAGCCCGTATTCTTGATAAAGATAGATTGCAAATAAGCCATTCAGAGGATTTTACCGATCACTTTACAGACAAATTTGTACCGCTCTTTTATTAGATTACTGCAAAGTGGCTCTTTGTATCACTATGTCATATAAAACTAACTAATGAGCTATGGCAGCCAATCATGTTTAATAAAGCTAACTGAGGTGTAACAAGTTAATGAAATAATCTTAAGGAAGTAAATTACAGATATAATATGTATTGCACACCAACTTCCTCCCACTACAGAAATAGAGAAATGTTTTTTTTTGAGGAGGTGGTTGCTACATTTACCATAACTATTGAATTTCTTCAATATTCTGTTTAATTTCCTTTTTCCACACTGTAGTTGGTGTCAGGCAAGACTATTTACATTAACTAAGGAGACTGGAAGAGTGAAGACTGGAGAATTGTTAACTCTGAAATTTGTATCGCTGCCTTGAACAACCTAACCTTACTTGGCATAAATCACTCATACAGGTAAGGGTGTTTTTTATTCAGTTTTAGCTTAAAGGTTAATTCTGTAAAAAAGTTAATTCAGTAAACTTGAAATTTTGAAAACTAATCATTAAGAAAGGAGATGAACATTTTAACTGTATAGATAATCACTGGTAAGTCTTAAAGAGTTGGAGAACTTTATTCACTTGTCAAATTAGCAAAGACACAATGTGTATATGAGTGACTTGACAGACATTTTGTAGAAGGGAATGATGACTTGAAGACATTTTCTTTCCATTTATTTATTTATTTATTTATTTATTTATTTATTTATTTATTTATTTATTTATTTATTTGTGGCACTGGGGATTGAATCCATGGACATTCTACCTCTGAGCTACACTCCCAGCCCTTAAAAAAGAATTTTTTTTTTTGAAACAGGGTCTCTCTCGGTTGCTGAGAGTCTCACTAAGTTGTTGAGACTGACTTTGAACCTGCAATCTTCTCAAGTACTGGGATTACAGACATAGGCTACCATGCCTGGCTTTTAAAATTAATTTTTATTTTTTGTTTTTTAATTTTAATTTTTTGTTTTTGGTGGTACTAGAGGTAGAACCCTGGAGCCTTCTACCTTCGGGTTATATCCCTAGCCCTATTTTATTTTTTATTTGGAAACAGAGTTTTGCTAAATTGCTGAGAGCCTCACTAAGTTGCTGAGGTTAACTTTGAATCTGTGATCCTCCTGTCTCAGCCTCCCAAGTACTGAGATTACAGGCGTGCGCCAACATGTCCGGCTAGCTATTTTTAATTTTTCAAAATGGGGTCTTGCTAAGTTGCTAAGCCTGGCATCAAACCAGTGATCCTCCTTCTTCCAGCCTGGCTGGAGACATTTTCTTAAAAGCAACTCTGTTATCTGTAACATGTCATTTTGATTTGATTTCTTTAGTTTAATGATATTTCTCAAATTTTAGAAAATAATCAAGTAGCTTCAGAATCAGCTTGTTTGTTTATTTATTTATGGCACTGGGGATTGAACCCAGGGGCATTCTACCTCTGAGCTACACCCCAAGCCCTATTTTATTTTTTATTTGGATACAGGGTCTAAGTTGTGGAGGGTCTCACTAAGTTGCTGAGGCTGGTTGCAAATCTGCAATCCTCCTGTCTCAGCCTTCCAAAGTACTGAGATTACAAGTGTGTGCCACCATGCCCAGTGAATCAGTTCTTTAAAAAGAAGAGGTACAGAGTAGACACACATTTGGGATGCTGAAGATGGTGAAGTAGTTGTCATTTGCTATCTTGAGGTTCCTGTACAGACTCAACCTTATCTGTTTGATAAAGGTAGCTTCTGCAAAAGTCTTTTACTTGTCCCTTGTTCGGAACATTTGCTATGATATTCATGTAGAAACACCATCATATCTGCGGTTTTTAGTGTATTCTGTATTATCTACACAAGGCAGGGGCTAGTGCTTTCCTTGAATAACCTAAAAGAAAGCTCTACTCCTTGTGTAAGATCAAAATCTACATTGAGCAGATACATCTTTCTTAAGAAATTGTCTCACTTGACTCTCTATATGACTCATTTGTAAATCAGTGAAGTTATAGATTAGGTTTTATATATGTATAACCGCATCTATACTAAGTGCAAGCAGATTGCAATCACCACATACAAACTCTTTCTGAAGCATGTGGATCATTTTCTAAATAAAAATTGCGAAGAAATAAAATGATGAAGACCGTGGTAGACATTAAGGGTCTTAGTATTTGAACCTTAAGTTTTTAAGTCTTTTGATATGGACTGTTTGGTTTAAAAATTATTTCAAAATTATATTTGAAAAATCCATACTTCTATAAAATTTGAAATATAACTGTAAAGTAATTCAAAATGCAGAGAGCAAAACTATAATTCTGAAAAGGAGTATAGAGTAAAAAGACCTTGAAAGCTTGGGGGCTGAGATCAAAAGGTTATGTATGGCCAAATTTTTATGTTTATAAAATCAGAGAATGTGCTGGGTGTGGTGGCACACACCTATAATCCCAGTGCTTGGGAGGCTGAGATTGGAGGACCACAGGTTTAAGGCCCAGTAACTTAGTGAGACCTTGTTTCCAAATAAAAAATAGAAAGGGTTGCCTGAGTACTTGGGAGGCTGAGACAGGATCACACAGCTAGCCTCAGCAACTTAGTGAGGCCTTGTTTCAAATAAAAAAAATAAAATAAAATAGGGCTGTGGGTGTAGTTCAGAGGTAGAATGTCCCTGAGTTCAACTGCCAGTACCATAAAAATAAATGAATACAAAATAAATTAAAAAAATAAAAAGAAGCGGGGTGTGGTTGGCACATGCTTGTAATCCCAGTACTTGGGAGGCTGAGACAGGAGGATCACGGGTTCAAGGACAGCCTCAGCAAGTACTGAGACTCCCATAAACCTAGTGAGACCCTGTTTCCAAATAAGAAATAAAATCAGGTTGGGGTGTAGCACGAAGGTAGAATACCTCTGGGTTCACTCCTCACTACCACAAAATAATTTTTTTTAAAAAAGGGCTGCAGGTATATCTCAGATGTAGAACACCTCTGGGTTCAATTCCCAGTACCACAAACATAGAACACACTAAACAGAGAATGTGATTTAAAAAAGAGGTTGAGAAACCCTGCTGTAGATCCTAAAAGAGTAGGGAATGTGGTGTCTAGTGAGTGATGGTGAAGAACACAGAAATGTGATGCCTTCTGAATAGACATCATGATTCTTTATTTGTTCAGAACCCAGTAACTTTTCTCTGTTATTCTTGCCTGAAAAAATAAGGAAATAAGGAGAAAAATAAGAATGAAAAGAAGTTTATATGTGAGTCTTCAGCACCTCATGTGTACCCTTTGTAGCAAGAAAGATTTAAAAATGAGAAGTAAAAAGCAGACAGGTGTGATGGTGCATGCCTGTAATTCTAGTACTTGAGAGGCTGAGACAGGAAGATCACACGTTTGAGGACAGTCTCAGTAACTCAGGGAGATCCTGTTTCAAAATAAATAAAAATGGACTGTGGATATAGCTCAGAGGCAGAATGCCCCTGGGTTCAAGCCCCAGTACCACAAATAAAAAAAGAAAAGAAAAGAAAAAAAAAAAAAAGCAAAACCACACTTGCATTTATTTTTTATTTTTTGGTACTGGGGATTGAACCCAGGGGCATCCTACTTTCCAAGCTATACCCCCAGCCCTATTTTACTTTTATTTTGAAACAAGGTCTTGCTAGGTTGATGAGAATCTCATTACTTTCTGAGGCTGTCCTTGAACCTGCGATCCTCCTGTCTCAGCCTCCCAAGTACTGGGGTTACAAGTGTGCGCCACCATGCCTAGCTTCACACTTCCATTTATTCTGTAATTAAAAACATCATATCTTCTAAACAATCAAATAAAAATACCTGTAAAACTCAGATACTAAATTACACATGAGGACACATGAGGGCGCTCTAGTCAATAAGCATAGCAACTACAGTTTTGAGGTATAATTTTAAAGTAAACTTTTTATTGAAGTATGATAGTTTAGCATTAAGTATTTGAAATTACAGATGCCCTCTGGTACTGACACTGGGATTTTTAGAATCTATTTTTGGTTGCTAAACTTTCCTTCTTTCAATTCAGGCCCTTGCCTGAGTTTTTGTTCACGTGGAATTGAGTTTATTTCTGAACTATGAAAAGAGATTCTTTTAATAGTATTAGGTTATATAGAAGTGCTTTAACCTATTCACACACACACACAAAAAAATTTAGAAGACTATTTGTATATAATTGATGTGCTAATTGGAAACCAATCTTATTTCTATTTTTTTTTTTTTTTTGTGGTATTGGGGATGGAACCCTGGAGGCATTCTACCTCCGAGCTATACCCCCAGCCCTATTTTTTATTCTTTATTTTGAAACAGGGTCTCACTAAGTTGCAAAGGGCCTCACTAAGCAGTTGAGGCTGGCCTCGAACCCGGATCCTCCAGTCTCAGCCTTCCAAATGCTGGGATTACAAGCATGCACCACCAAGCCCGGCTTATCTCTCTATTAATGTGGCTGGAGTCTCAGCCTCCCAAATGCTGGGATTACAAGTGTGCACCACCATGCCTGGCTATCTCTCTATTAATCTGGCTGCAAAATAGTTTTGTAACAGTTTCCTTTGACCAGCACATATTGTTTACATGTACCTTAAAAAAAATTTAAATGACATTTTTAGGCAAAAACTACCATCACTTATACATTGCTTTATATTCTAAGAACTATAGCCGGGCACTGTGATGCACACTTGTAATCCAAGTAATTGGGAGGCTGAGACAGGAGAATCACAAGTTCGAGGCCAGTCTCAGTAACTTAGTGAGACTCTCAGCAACTCAGTGTGACCTTGTTTCAAAGTGAAAAATAACAATGGCTGGGGGTTTAGCTCAGAGGTAGAATTTCCCTGGGTTCACTCCCAAGTACCAAAGGCAAGGAGAACCCTATAAGCTCCTCTAGTGTAAAATGACAAGTCTCAGGCATTTAACTATTTGCATCAAATTTTGTTTTTTAGACGACGTCATTATCCATCTTAATAAGAACTTTCTTGCCTTTATTTCAACTGAACAATCGTAATTAGCAAAGGTAAGAAGCCACCTACACTTTCCCTTTCAACTCAACACATTTTGTTAGTATTTTATTTCATCTAATGTATTTTTTATTATTTCACTTAAATAACATCTATAATGTTAATATTAAATATCTGCAATTCTGTTCTAGGTCCTGTGACACATTCAAGAACATCTGATATAAATGAATAACAATTCAACATTCATCCAACCATCTGTGATCTCCACCACAGCTTTACCAATCACTTACACCTTCCTATGTATTGTTGGTCTCTTTGGAAACTCACTCTCTCAGTGGGTATTTTTAACCAAAATAGGTAAGAAAACCTCAACGCACATCTACCTGACACATCTTGTGACTGCAAACTTGCTTGTGTGCGGTACCATGCCTTTTATTGGTATCTATTTCCTGAAAGGTTTCCAATGGGAGTACCAATCAGTAAAATGCACAGTGGTCAATTTTCTGGGAACTCTCTTCATGCATGTAAGTATGTTTGTCAGCCTCTTAATTTTAAGTTGGATTGCCATAAGCCGCTATGCTACCTTAATGAAAAAGGAATCTGCGCAAGAGACTACTTCGTGCTATGAGAAAATCTTTTATGGCCATTTACTGAGGAAATTCCGGCAGCCCACCTTTGCTAGGAAACTGTGCATTTATATATGGGGAGCTGTTCTGGGCGTAATCATCCCCATTATCGTATACTACTCAGTCATAGAGGTTACAGAAGGACAAGAGAGCCGGTGCTACAATCGACAGACGGAATTAGGAGCCACGATCTCTCAGATTGCAGGTCTCATTGGAACCACGTTTATTGGATTTGCGTTTCTAGTGGTACTCACATCATATTCCTCTTTTGTCAGTCATCTGAGAAAAATAAGGGACTGCACATCCATTAGGGAGAGAGACTTGACTTACACTTCTGTGAAAAGACATCTTTTGGTCATCCAGATTCTACTGATAGTTTGCTTTCTTCCGTATAGTATTTTTAAACCCATTTTTTATGTTCTGAACCAAAGAGAAGACAGTCAGCAACTGAATCATTTAATAGAAATAAAAAACATCCTCACTTGTCTCGCTTCAGCCAGAAGTAGCACAGATCCCATTATATTTCTTCTATTAGATAAAACATTCAAGAAGACCCTATATAATCTCATTAGACAATCCAATTCATTGCATAGATGAACACGTAGTTGACTTTTGGATGGAAAACACCGCAAAATAGCAAAGTTTGTGTGATTCTATTAGGGACACTAAACTAAATGATTAATATGTCATAGCTTGGTTAAAAACAGGCATCGAGCAAACCATTTTTGTTGTTGCTAGTACTGCTGCTTGAACCCAGGGATGTTCTACCATTGAGCTACACCCCAGCCTTTAAATCTTTTTTTTTTTTTTTTGCCTTTGAAACAGGGCCTTGCTAAGTTAATGAGGCTGGTCTCAAACCAGTGATCCTCCTTGTCTCAGACTCCCAAGTACTGGGATTATAGGCATGTGCCACCATGCCTGGCACACACACATACACACACACACACACACACACACACACTCACTCACTCTCTCGCGCGCACACATGTGTGTATGTGGTACTGGGGATTGAACCCTGAACCCAGGGGCATTCTACTTTCAAGCTACATCCCCGGCTCTATTTTCTTGAAACTGGGTCTTGCTAGATTGCTTAGAGCCTCACTAAATTGCTGAGGCTATCCTTAAACCTGTAATCCTTCTGTCTCAGCCTCCTAAGTACTGGGATTATAGCTGTGTGCCAGCACACCCAGCTCTGTTTTTTTTTTTTTAAATAAATAAGTATGTTTGTAAAACTCGATTTACAGTTATACTGAAAGTTGAGATGGCAGAGGTTTTCAGGGGCGAAAGTCAAGCATACTGAAAGGATCCCATTGCATACAAGATCAACCGATCATTTTTTGTTTAAACTCTATTGTGGATCTTCTGTTCAGAATACAGCAATTTGTGACTGTAGATGAAGAAACAAATAGTTGATGGATTGTCTGCTTCCTAGTACTTACAGTACAAGGGTCCATCTTAGAATGCAAAGGTTAGTGTTTGTTTTGTTGGTAACTTAAAAAAAATTTAAATGAGTACAAGAAAAAATGAATAAAAACCATCCTCACTTAAGTCCTATCTAAATGCATGAATAATACAGTGTAAAAATCCAAGATTTTATAAACAAATAATTTAGAATTATCTGGCTCATGTTACTGGGAGAGGCAATATTTATTGATCCAATATTTATTAAGCAGATGTTACTTATAAATATACTTAAATATTTGAATGAGGCTTTGTCAAAATAAAAAGCTAAATAATGTCATTATATACCCATCTTTATCACATCTTATGTATTTTCCTCTATGTCCAATATAAATAATGTTGTTATGAGTGATAAAAAGTACATAGCATGTAGATATGTTCAACTAATTTTTGTGAAATAAATGATAAAGTAGCATAATAGTATCATAGTTAAAAGATTTGTTTCTGGATTTAGACTCCTTGGGTTCAATCTTGGCTCTATCTCTTATTTAGCTGGGCAATGTTAGGCAAATTACTTACTCCCTTTACATGTTAATTTCTTCATTTGTAGAACAGAAACTATCATCTTATTCATAGGCACTGTTA
Source organism: Graphiurus murinus (assembly GCA_004027655.1). Classification (NCBI taxonomy): domain Eukaryota; kingdom Metazoa; phylum Chordata; class Mammalia; order Rodentia; family Gliridae; genus Graphiurus; species Graphiurus murinus. The sequence goes on along the minus strand of PVLC010003187.1, from coordinate 23,192 downwards.
TTAAATCAGATCAGGTTACTCTGATGAGGAGCTATTACTTAGCATTTCTCGTGTGCCAGGCACTCTGCTTATATGCTTCACGGGTTTTTTTTTTTTTAAACCATTACAACCATAGGGTATGACAATTTGCTTACTGATAAGAAAACTGAATTGTGTAGTTAAACAAGTCCCAATTTTCTCTAATATATAAATATTTAAGAAGTGAGCATTTCTTTTCTTTCTTTTTTTTTAAATGTGTGGTACTGGAGATTAAACTCAAGAGCATTCCATCTCTGAGCTACCCTCCTCCCCAAGCCATTTTTAATTTTTTTTATTTTGAAGTAGGGTCTTGCTAAGTTGCTGAGGCTGGGCTTGAACCTGTAATCCTCCTGTCTCAGCCTCCTAAGTACTGCGATTATGAGCTTGTGCCACCATACCTGGCTAAGAATTTAGCATTTCTTAAAGGTCATTTCTTCTGTGTAATATTGTCAATAAGACAAATGATGGTAACTATATTCAGTATTCTATGCATTATAATTAAAAAATTTTTAAGTGTATTGTCTTCCCAAAAAGATCATAAGCAACTTTGGAGCTTTATTCTATTTTCTATTTCTACTTCCATGGTACTTGTATTCTCAGATAAGAATCAAACAAAGACAGTTGAATAAAATCAGCCAATTACCTATAACTTGCCACTTTGTTAGAAACTGATTAAAGACTTGTTTTTTTTCCTTCCACATGGTAATTTCTTCAGGGCTCAAAAATTTTAAAGTAAGTTCACATGATACTTCCAAATCTTTAATTTCATAGCACGTTTTGTTCCTGAATTAGAACCATAGAAGCAATCCATTGTACAGATTCTCTAAGAGGTGTGTTCAAAATCAGTAGGGGAATCAGATGTGGCCATGTCACGCACCTGTAATCCCAGTACTTGGGAGGCTGTGACAGGAGGATTGCAGGTTTGAGGCCAGCTTCAGTAGCGCAGTGAGACTCTTAGCAACTCAGCAAGACTCTGTTTCAAAACAAAAAATACTTTAAAAAATTGGCCTGGAGGTGTAGTTTGGAGATAGACTGCCCTGGGGTTTAATCCCCAATAACACAAAAGAAAAAAAATCACTAGGGGTTGTTTGACACATTTGTATAATTTTGATTAAAAATCAATAGCAGCTGGGTATGGTGGCACACACTTCTAATCTCAGTACTTGGGAGATTGAGACAGGAGGACTAAAAAAGGAAAACTTGGGCTGGGAGTGTAGCTTGGAGGTAAAATGCCTCTGGGCTCAATCCCCAGTACCCAAAAAAAAAAAAAAAAAAAACCCAGTAAATATCTGTTCTCCATTTTATTTCAGTGTCAGTGTCCAAGTAAGAGATAAATACGTTTACTTTACAGTGCATATCTAATCTTTATAGTAGCAATCACATTTTTGGCTCAGTAGTTTGCAGACACTAATGAGACCTGAGAACTCCCAGTAACCTCCCTATGTGCTGGTTACCGGGAGGTAAATGGAGGTGTCCATTCTAGTGACTTCAAGACATGTGAATCACAGAAAGTCAAAGTCCATCAGGGCAATTCCTGAGACACCCAGATTCTTCCATAGCTACAATAGTGGTTTTATTCTAAGAGGAATTGAGATGATCAGTAATTTTAATTTAACATAAGCTATACTATATAAAATCTAACTGCGCTTAGGAGTTTAAATATATACATATATGTACACACATATATACATATGTATGTATATATATCTTCTAAAAAATTATTTAAAAATTACTTTACAAGCGGGGTGTGGTGGCACATGCTTGTAATCCCAGTACTTGGGAGGCTGAGACAGGAGGATTACAGGTTCACAGCCAGCCTCAGCTACTTAGTGAGGCCCTCTGTAAATTAATGAGACCTTGTTTCAAAATAACAAATAAAATAGGGCTGAGGGTATAGCTCAGAGGTAGAATGCCACTGGGTTCAATCTCCAGTACCACTACCTCCCCTCCCCAAAAAGCTGAGAGGGTGTGGTGGTGCATGCCTGTAATCTCAGTACTTGGGTGGCTAAAACAGGAGGATCACAGGTTCATGGCCAGCCTCAGCAACTTAGTGAGGCCCTCAGCAACTTAGTGAGACCCTGTTTCCAAATAAAAAATAAAAAGGGCTAGGGGTGTAGCTTGCAGGTAGGCTACCCCTAGGTTCAATTTGCAGCATCCCTCCCTCCAAAAAAGAATCACTTTCTAAACTTACTCTAATTTTAAAGTTTGTATTTCAGAAAAAAGGTATTTTTAATGTGTCTAAATTATAGTCAAACAAAAGTTTGGGATTTCAGAAATCTTATATTTTGACTTATAGGCCAGTAAGTTTATATTTTAACTGTAGAAAACAGCCATGATACATGTTTATTTCCACTTCTATTTTTCCCATATAACATACCTTCATTAAAGCATATTTGACACTATTAAGCAGGAGCACAAACCATTAAGACTAAACAAGCAAAGTTTAGGATAAACTCTTCAACCTGGAAATGAGTCTGTCCTCCCTGGGCAGGAGAGGAGGGTGGCTCAGCCAGTTCTGTTCTGGTGGGGACTCCTGTCTGTTCCTGGCCTTGCAGTTTGCCAGGGTGGTAGTTGTTATGGGCGAATGTGTGAAGGAAAGCTTGCTGGCCAACTACAAACGGAACATAGAAGGGACACTGGTAATTTGCTAAGCATTTCAATTATGTAGACTAATGCTGGGGCCCTTCCTCAGATGGACCCAAGTACCAATGGAATTGGTACCATTGGGAAGAGTCTGTACAGCTAGAAAGAGACTCACTGCATTTTGTTGTTGTTGTTTTGCGATACTGGGGATTGATCAGGGCTTTCTATGTCTGAGCTCCTCTCCCAGTCCTATTTTATTTATTTTTTTTTATTTTAAAACAGGGTCTCACTACTGAGGGCCTCACTAAGTTGCTGAGGCTGGCCTTGAACCTGCGATTCTCCTCTTAGCCTCCCTGCGCCTGGCTGAGTCACTGCAATTTTACTTCATAGACAGAAAAAACTTCTTTGGCAGTATGATCCATGCTGCCCAAGGCTCAAAAGGAGAGGAGCAGTGAAAAGAGCCACTTCCAGGAAGCAAAAAAAAAAAATTCTGTCTTATCTATTTTTATTTATTTATTTTTGCGGTAATGAGGATTGAGCCCAGGGGCATTCTCCCTCCTAGCTACACCCCCAGCCCTTTTTAGTTTTTATTTTGAAATGGTCTAAGTTGCAGAGGGCCTTGCTATGTTCCTTGGCTGATCTCCAACCTGTGATTCTTCTGTCTCAGCCTCCCAAGGGCTGGGATTACAGGCGTGCACCACCACACTTGGCTTCATCCTTTTTTATGAAGCAAATCAGGAAGTTGATTTATTTATTTATTTTTTGGAGGATTGGGATGGGAGAAGAGAAGCACATCAGTTAGAAATGCAAGATCCATTGATGATGATCTTATAATGGGATTGTTCTAAGTATGAATATTTAAACTCTGCATTGGAACTGAATGTGCATATTGTGCTCAACAACCTTACCAAAATAATGCTCGATGATTAACAGTGTGTTTCTGACAATAAAGAATAAAAGAAGTTAAGTTTGCATCTTTATGAGAATTTCGCTTTTTTCATACAATGTAAGGGACTTTTGGGAGTTGTGGTCACAGATGTGAAAGAAACGTCAGTGATCAAGAGCAAGAGGAAGGAATACTGTAAGAAATCCACAGTGCCACGGCAACCAGTGTTATGTGATGAACACACATTGATCTAAAGTCAGGCCCTCGGCAGGTGAAAGGAGAACTGAGAGCGAAAGGGGACCAAAGGGCAGCCAGGCGTGTTGACACAGGTTGCAAGGAAAACCATTTAAAGGAAGCACACTCAGACAACATTTGGGCAGGGGGCCTCTGGCTGAGTCTGTGTGTGACTGGGGTTTGCACAGTTCTCAGAACTAAAAGCTGAGTGCCCAAACCTCCTGGGCACAGGCCCTGTTCAAAATAGAAAATGACTGCATATGTAGCAAGCGGTTTGCATTCCCAGAGGAGCTGCTTCGCTTCAACTTTAGTTATTAAAACTGTACCTGAGTAGGTCAGAGTGACAGAAAGGCCTGGGGAATGCTGAGGCTCTGCATATCCAGGTGATGCCTCGTGAGGCTGTCTGCAGGAGCTGGAAGAGCCCAGCAAATTGTGTGGAATCTCAGTGCTGAGTAGAGCCAGCCAGGCCAGGCCAGGAGCCAGGGGGTGCATTTACCTGGATGCCCATCCTAGTTCTCTCCAAAGTACTTTTCATTTAGGGGTGGGAGGAAGAAAAGAGGAAACTCCTTGAAGTATACGGAAGTTTTCGCATCCTTTTACAAGAAAAAGAATTAAAGGGAAAAAGATGACAGAAAAATAGAAACTTGCATGCATGCCTTAATTAATGTCCAAGACAAAGAACTTTATATTATGACAATGGTTCAGAGCCAGGGACAGTCTTGTGCCCAGGGAACAGCTGGCAAGACCTGCAGACATTTTTGGTTGTCACACTGTGGGGAGATGCTACTGGTATCCAGCGGGTCGAGGCTAGGATGCTGCTAAGCATGCTACAATACCCATGATAGCTTCTTACTACCAGGTATCAGTCCCAAATGTCACTAGTGGGCTGATGGGAGACCCTGTATTATGACGACACATCTCTCTGAATTTCAAAGAATTATACCATTACTTTTGATGCATTTTCATGTGAAACTGCTTCTCCAAAGCAGCAGATGCCGCTACAGGTCATGTAGTCTATACACTCAAATCGAAATAAATGGTCCTTTGTAGACTCAGTTATGCTGATTTCAAAAAGAAATGTCCAAGTAAAGAAAATGTACTACTAATCAATATAATGGTGGACCTTTGGGAAATCTGATGCTTTTGATCATATAGTGAGTCATGAAAGAAAGAGTGAAAGACAAAGAAAAGTAAAGGAAGGAGGGAAGGAAGGAAAGGAGGGAGGGAATATAAAAATATTCTTGGCTAGATGAACATATAATTAAATAATCCAAAATTTTCTAAGAGAAAAGAAGTGTTGTCATGCTTTTCTTTACTTAATATAAGGGAAGAAAACTTACACACAATCTTTAACTGCAAGAATAAAAATCTACATACAAATTAAATCTATATCCAGATAAGTCACTGAATATATGTCTAAATGCAAAGAAAACCTGCTTTACTGGAAAAAAGATATTAACAACAGCAATAACAAAACCAAGTGAATATATAAATTATTATCCATGTGAAATATAATGTTATAGAAGCTTTACAATGACCATTATGTGGAAATACCCCCATAACAAGGTCCTGAATCAAACTAAGTTTACCTAAGTTACTGAAGTTACATTAGGAAATCCTGTTGACACAACCTTTGACATATATCTGGAATCTAACTGCTCATTTACCACCTTCACTGGTACCCCTCTGATCTCAGCCAGGCAGGAACATCTCATCTCTACCTTCTCCCTTGCTCATTTTGCTTCCGTTATATGGGCTTCTCTGTTGTTCCTCAATCAGGCCATTGGGTTCTTGTCTTGGCACCTTTGCAGCACTTCTTTTTCTTTTTCCCTTTTTGACCTGGGGATTAAACCCAGGAGCATCCTACCTGCCTCTGAGCTATACCTGCAGCACCCTCGCACCCTCCCCCCCCCGCCCCTTTTTGAAACAGGGTCTTGCTAAGTTCCTTTCTTTCCCTTCCCTTCCTTTCCCTTTTTCTCTCTCTCTCCTTCCTTCCTTTCTCCCTCCCTCCCTTCAACTGAAACTGAACCCAGGGGCACTCTACCTCTGAGCTACACTCCTAGCCCTTTTTATTTTTTATTTTGAAATAGGGTCTTGCTATGTTACCAAGGGCTGGCCCCAAATCTGGAATCCTCCTGTCTCAGCTTCCCAAGTACTGAGATTACAGAGATTATAGGCATGCACCAACATGCCCGGCTTACTTGGAACACTCTTAGAACACTCTTGCCTTAGCTATCATCTCAGCCCACTCCCTCTCTTTCAACTCCTGCCTAACATGTCGCCTTCTCAATGTGGCCTGTTTTGACCACCCTGATTAAACTTGTAGCCCCTTCTCTAGCACTCTCTAGCCTTCTGGTCACTCCTAGTTTTTTCCTGTAGTCCTTTTCACCTTCTGACATACTATACAGTTTACTTATTTTTGCTTACTGATTCTTGTCTGTCTCCCTGACCTAGAATGCCAGTTCCACAGGGCAGCGATTTTGTCTGTTCTGTTCACTGACGATGCTCCAGTTCTTAGGAAAGTGTCTGCCACACAGTGGTCTCTCAGGAAATGTCTTTTGGATGAATGCCTTAAGAAAATACACCAGAATTCAACATTGCCACTTGACTAAATGTGAGTATTCCATTTACTATGCAAAATGTATAGATTTCAGGTGGCTGAAATAAAAAGACTATCAACACTAATGTGTGTTCTGTGTTGTCTCCCTGCCAACTGAAAAACGGTGTTTCTTCTTATTAATTTGCAGTTTCAGATGACTTTTCTCCCCCTTCCTCAGCAGCTTTTTTTGGTGCTTCCTTGGACTTATTTGGCATGTCCTTTAGAAATAAAAAACTAATTTAACATAATCCAATGCAAAACTACTTTGGGGTCGTTGGACACATTGTTCCTTCTCTTTGAAATGTCCTCCTGTCTCGATATAACTACCCATGACTCAAGACGAGGCTCCAAGATGACCTCCCCTGTGAAATCTCTTTGACTATGTCATTTAAAGATATTACCATCCTCTACCCTGCACAATAATAATTTGTTTGCCCGTTTATAAAGATGGCCACCAAATTCTTCCATCCTAACAGTAATGGGGATTGAATGCAGGGGTGTTCTACCTCTGAGCGATACCCCTAGTCTCTTAATTTTTTTTTTTTAAGTTTGAAACAGGGTCTCACTAAGTTTCTCTGCACTGGCCTTGAACCTGCAATCCTCCTGCCTGAGCCTCCTGAGTAGCTAGGATTCTAGGCATGTACCACTGCATCCGGTGCCTTATGACCTTTTGAAGATGGATATTACTAATCAAATGAAGAGGATGTGACACACTGCCAGTTCCAGGAGTAGGTTTCAAGAAGCCTGGAAGCTTCCACTTTTGCTCTTTGGGAGCCCTGAGCCACTGTCCTGCTGGACATGGAGCTATGTGGAAAAGCAAGAGAAGCTCTGAATGAGAGATGATGACGAAGGCCTGGCTGGTTCCCTGTTGTTCTGGTGCCCTCAGCCCAGATACCAGAAGACCAAATGAAGCCTTTGTGGAACCAGCTATCCACCTTAACCGAGGACCTGGGTAGCAGAAGCGAGCTCTGCTCAAATTGCAGAACTGTGAACAGATACTGTTGGCTGTTTGAAGTCACAATATTTGGGTGTGTGTTGATCTGCAGCTGTCAATAAAAGACACCCCACCCTATCTTCCTACTGAGACCATAATATTTTTAGGACTCCAAGCACAGTATTTTGCATGAAATAGGCACTCGAATATTTGTTGAATAAATACATCAAAAAGTAAATTAGAAGTGAATTCAAATATAACTACTTTTGGATTTGATTTGGTTTGATGTTGGCTTTATATAAAATACTATAGCTAATCAAAAGCTGACTATATTATTGCAAGTATTATAGTGGTGTATATTGTCAATCATAATTTATTGCATCATGCTGATACAATTATCTTTCAAGAACAGAATTCATGCAAAATAAAATTGCTTTGAGTAAAATAGTTTTTTTAACACATGGTATTATGTGAACTAACAATCTGTTTTACATGTTTTAAGTTTTCAAATCATCGTTTTTTTCCCCTTGAATATATTTTACAATACATATAGATAAATTTTACTCTTGCTATATGCACTTCCTTTTATTCATCAAATGCAAAAAGAATCACACAGCATGCTATTACATTTGACAAATTTCCCTGTTACCTTTCTATACTTCTTACTCTCTCTGCATAACTGACAATTTTTTTCCCCAAAGTGCTAGACATCCATTGAGTTGTTCATGGCTGCATTTTCCTAATAATAGCATCAATTTCATATCATTACATTTGAAAAGAATGAATAAGATACTATGCAACTAACACTAATGTGTATTTTGTACATTTCTCTGGTGATTTTGATTTGCTATTATAACATTCTACTGGATGGTTTTGGAAATGGCTCATGATTTCCCTCAGTTTGTAACTACAAGGATCTCTATTAAAATTTCTCAACTTTAATTAAACTCCTTAATTTTCTTAACCATTTAAAGTACACCAGAGAAGCCAGGCCTTTAATAAAATGTTTTGAAGGAAGGAACACAATGTCTGCGGTTACTGGGGGTTAGAGAGACTAGCTGGAGGGACCTCAGAGGATCTCTAGTGCTCCTAGGCCTTGGAGGGGGTTGGGGACCAGGAGGAAGGTCCACAGGTCTCCTCTCTGGACTGTCTCTGTGTTTTGCTTGACACTGTTAAAGAGCTAGGGACTGAGAGTTCTCATTACCTTGATACTAGGATGGAATAGGCAGAAAGACTAAGTAATTATCATACTGATATTTTAAGGGTATAAACTGTATTACATCTACAATTAGAATGTCACACAATGTATAAGAGGTACCTGTGAAGAAAACACAATGCTATTTTACATTGTAACATTATGAAAATATAAGTGTATGTTTAACTTTTATTACATAAACCAAATTCTAATTTTACCCCCAATTAACTCAGTATATGATATAGTTTGATTTTTCCTATTTGTTAGATTTTTTCATTTCTTTCTCTCTCTCTCACACACAATGACAAAAAAGTAATAATGAAATTTTAGATTGCTATAACCTTAATTAAAAAAAGGAAATTGAAATTATAATGTGTTTCTCTTAAGATTTAGTACAATGACTTTTCAAATAAAAAGCAGCTAAATTTTTATTTGCAAATAAAATCAAGAATAAGATTTTCTCCATAAAAATAATAAAGAAAATAGTAATTATTACCACCTCCTATACCAGCTTCACTTCATAAACATTAAAGTTAGCTACACAAAGACTTACCTTCACATCTCTGTGAATTATGTTATTATCATGACAGTAGCGCAGAGCTTCCAGTATCTGTCGCATATAATGGCTGTAAAAAACAAAAGAAATAGAAAATTGTAAGAAAATTTTATTTTTAAAACATTTTTACTATTTATTTGTTATTTAAATTTTTTATTGTACATAATGGTGAGATTCATAGTGATACATTCATATATGCATATAAACCTTATTTGGTCTGTTTACTCCCCTGTACCACCTCTTTCCCTGCCCTCTCCCCCATTCCCTTCAACTACTCGACTGGTCTCTCCTAATTTCCTTTCCTTTTTTTCTTTTTTGGTACTGGGGATTGAACCCAGGGACATTCTATCTCTGAGCTACACCCCCAGCCCTTCTTATTTTTTGTTTTGATACAGGGTCTCACTAGGTTGCTGAAAGTCTCTCTACGGTGCTGAGGCTGTCCTTGAACCTACGATTCTCCTATCTCAGCCTCCCAAGTACTGGGATTACAGGTGTGGACCACCACTCTTGGCTTCTCTCTATTTTTTAAAAGTTAATATACAATGTTTCTAGTTTATAACTCCCAACATTATATTAGCTGCCTTGAGACACCTTTTATTTGAGCAGAGAAGAAAGTGAGACTTAAAGAAAAAGCTGGCCAACTCATAAATTTAGGAGCTTCATGAAAAAATGGCACATTTTATATTTTCTAAGCTTTAATAATTTCACACAGTTGCTAAGTAAAATTGCTCTACAAACTAATGATTCAAGCTTAAAACATGAAAAATTTCTACTGAATTCTATTCTTTATTTTGAAACCGAGTCTCACTAAGTTGCGGAGTGCCTCACTAAGCAGCTGAGGCTGGCCGCGAACCCGGATCCTCCGGTCTCAGCCTCCCGAATGCTGGGATTACAAGTGTGCGCCACCACGCCCGACTTCTACTGAATTCTATTTAAACTGATTTGTTATTAAATCAACAGTGCTGAGAGCTACCTTTAAGATTCTGACTGAAGGGTTGGCAGCCTTCTTTCTGCCCACAGAGAGGCACTCTGCCTCTGAGGGACAAGCCAGGAAAGAGCCTCCTTATGCATATGATTTCTCTTTGTAGCCTAATCAGTTTTTTTTTTTTTGTACTGGGGATAGGACCCAGGGCATTACCCATACAAGGCAAGTGATTTATCATCAAGTTACATCCCAGTCCCTAATCAAGTTTTAATTGGGGTATCCTTAAACCAAACTTGGGCTTTGTTCCTATACTTATTATTTTCTTACAATGGAGGTCTAAGCTAGAGATATGCGTTCATGCAGTCCTTATTTTTAATTTTTTTTTGTGGTACTAAGGGTTGAACCCCTAGCCCTTTTTATTTTTTAGTATGAAACAGGGTCTCACTAAGTTGCTGAGGCTGGCCTCAAACCTGTGATTCTCCTGTCTCAGTCTTCCAGGTACTAGGATTACAGGTGTGCGCCACCACGCCTGGCTAGTCCTTAGTTTTAATGTTTAATTCTTCTTTGCAAATGCATGCATAAGGGGTGTGGTTATAAACTCTTTGCAGCCTTATTCTGTTTACATTAGGGGGTCTTACCTTGATGTGGTGGCCCTTTGGTGGTTCAAATGAAGTGTTAGAGGATCTGTGACCCCCCAAAAGCCTAAGAGTCACAAATGCCAAAGTGGTTTGCAAACTCTAAACCACATCAGGAAAGTTAAGTAATCATTGTCACAAAATTATTATTATTAAGTTTAGTCAAAGACTTAGGAACACCCTAAATGTCTATCTGGATGTTAACATGGAACAGTGGGTTTAAACTAGGCAAAGTTGCTGGACACGGTGGCATACATCTGTAATTCCAGTACTTGGGGGGCTGAGATAGAAGGATCACAGATTTGAGACCAGCCTCAGCAACTTGGCGAGACTCTCAGCAACCTAGCAAGACCTCGTTTCAAAACAAAAACTAGGGCTAATGGTGTAGCTCAGAGGTAGAATGTCCCTGGGCTCAATCCCCAGTACCACCAAAAATAAAACAAAATAATAAAATAAAATAAATAAACCAGATAAAGTGGACATTGCTTATACCCACAGAATGGACTACTTTGAAAACATAATATTAAGATAGCTACCAAAATTATCTTCAGCCCAAAGAAAATTTCTATTTCAAAGCCTCATAAAAAATGAAACTTAATGAAGGAGCATTTTAAAATTTGAATATCTGAGTACTCTATTATTTGACCCAAATATATACACATAGAAGAATCTGTAGGGTATGTGAGGGGAGAATGTCTTTTTATCTGTAAATCATAACAGATGTAAACTAATCTTTCTAGTCACGATCCTTAGAGACCATGCATGCCAACAGTGTATAAGCAAAATAAAATGGGATCTCAAATCTGCCCACACATTCTAGAGAGTTGCTGACTAAACTTTTAATTATGAAGCATCATAGTCCCTATTTTCAGAGAAACTTGGCAATATATATGTTTCTCTCCATCTTCTCTAAGGATTAGGAAGGATAATGCCACACAAGGAAAGAGCTGGCCAGTAATTAATTTACTTGCCCTGGAAAGAGGCATTTTGAGGGTGGGGGACAGTGGAAGAAAAGAAGGGAGGTGACTCAGCCTACTCTCCTTGTCAACTCTAGGTAGAAGAGATCTTATCTAGTCAGGTGTGGTGGCACATGCTTATAATCCCAATACTTGGGAGACTGAAACAGGAGGATTACAGGTTCAAAGCCAGCATCGGCTACTTAGTGAGACTCTTAGCAACCTAGTGAGGCCTTGTTTTCAAACAAAAAATAAAAAACAGGTCTGAGGGTGTAGCCCAGAGGTAGAAGATCCTGGCTTCAATCTTGAGTACAAAAGGCCTTATCTCATGGGGCACAGTAGCACATGCCTGTAATCCCAGAACTTGGGAGGCTGAGACAGGAGGGTCATAGGTATGAGGCCAGCACCACACAGTAACTTAGCAAGACCTTGTTTCAAAATAAAAAATAAAATAAACCAGGAATGATAGTACATGCCTATAATCTCAGTACGTGGGAGGCTAAGACAGGAGGATCGCAGGTTGGAGGCCAGTCTCAGCAACTTAGTGAGACCCTGTTTCAAAATAAAAATAAAATAAGGCTGGGGGTGTAGACCAAAGGTAGAATGTCTTTGGCTTTCATCCCTAGTATCACCAAGAAAAAGGAGGTGGGGGTGTAGCTCAGTGGTAGAGCATCCAATTCCTAGTAGCACAATAAAGAAGAAAAGAAGAAGCCTTATCTCTGAACTGTCATTAACAGAACATCCCTGACTAAAGATTATCCATGGTAAATAGAAGCTGGGATCTTTGAGGCATGGATGGCTTCCTGGAGAATGCCATGTAAGCTGTCCAACTCTCAGTATAAAATGGAGATGTTTCATGAAGGAAATGCTCCCTTGTATATATGGAACACCACAACCTCAGATAGAGAATTTATTCTGGGCCAGGGATGAACTGCTCATGTGGGAAAAGATGATATGGAAAGCTGTCCTCAGTAGCCCAGGCCTCTCTCTGTTTCAGCTGAGCCTTTTGATTGCTTGTATCCTTGAATGATTTAGCAAAGCTTGGTAATAGGGAAAACGATCTCTCTGATTTGTAAGAGTTTGATTTGATAATCTGATTCTCTGTGTTAGCTCACTCTACAGCTCATCACCCCTGGAAGGACAGGGGTTATCACTAATTGGGCTGTACCGCACACTGAGCAGATCTGTATTTTATGCCATGCCTTGCTGCTCCTCTTGAAACTCAGTCAGTTGAAGAAAAACAACATTAGCGATTTCATTACTTGGTGTCTCGGAGTCTTCTTGCAGTTGGTCTCACTAGAATACTGATACAAGCTAAATTTCCTAACAATGGATCACAGAATCAGAGAAGAAGGAAGGTTAGAAGTCATTTGAGCAAATCTATACACAAAAGGAAGAACCTATGTGCCCTTGTTACATGGTCATTGATTGTCTACCTAGTAATACTGTTTGAGATTCCCCTTTCATTGTTCAGAGGAAGGGTCTTTAATAAATTGTGTCCAAATTTTTGTAATTTACTGATCACAATGCTACTCTTTTCTGGTCCACTCTAGAAAGTTCCTTTCATAAAATCACTGTGTGTGTGTGTGTGTGTGTGTGTGTGTGTGTGTGTGTTACTGGGGATTGAACCCAGGGGCTTTCTAACATAGAGCTACACTGTAAGCCCTATTTTATTTTATTTTTTCATTTGAAACAAGATCTCACTAAATTGCTGAGAGTCTTACTAAGTTGCTGAGGTTGTACTGGAACCTGTGATCCTCCTGTCTCTGCCTCCCAAGTACTGAGATTATAGGCATGTGCCACCATGCCTGGCAAAAAAATTACCATTTTAATCCATACAAGTGGATTTAAAAACCAACAGGCTTTCATCTTGATGTATATGAACATCTACTTTTTTTAAAAAAATAAATCTCAACTCATTTGACTGTATGATACCTCTATATACTACCATCCTACCCATTCTCAACCTTGCTCAGTGTCAGAAACAGGCTTGAAGTTAAGGAAAAGCTAAGAAAAGTTAAGAAAGGATGATTGGGGAACAGAGTAAAAGTAGCACTGGTTTAACATCAACTCTGCCAGCATGTATACGAGGAACTCTTGTGTTAGTATGGTTTAAAAAGGAAAAAACATATTTGAAAAGAATAAAAATCCTGAATTTTCCTTATTTTATGTTGCCTTTGAAAAACTACAATAGGGACAAGTACAAAAGGCAAGTTGCCTGGAATTCTTTAAGAAATACATATAAACAAGGATGTGCAAAAGTCTGAGAGCTTCAGGTAGTCGGATAATGTGGTTTGCAGTTTTGCCACAAGAAAAATCAAGATAGCATCACTATTTTTGGTATTGGAGAATGCTTTTTAATTTTGAAACACAAGAAGAGTAAACATGCACAATTGTGATAGAAACCCAACAATAGAAAAGTGGAACTTAAACTAGAATGTGCTCTAGAGAGCATGCTATGAAAGAGGATATTTAACTTCAGTTCTAACATATCAGGAATCTAAAGAAATAATTACAGCTACACTGAGCAATGTGTGCATGTATGTTTGTATGACTTTGAATCTCATTATGATGTATAATTACATTGTACCAATAAAAGTGCAAAAATAAAAAATGATTAGAGATAGCATATATAAACTTCCCTTTTCTTCTTCTTTCTAGTCCCTGTAGTACATCAAAGGAGCTGCCCACAGTGAACATATTTTTCTTCTGTGCTATGGCCATGGTTACTCAATCCCTGACACTGGGGCTCTTGTGCTTTGACCAGGAGGAATCAGGGCAATGAATCTGAAGACAGGTCATGTAGGGCTCAAAGTTATATTAAAGTAGTCCCTAAATTGTTTCCATCCATGTCCTTCTATGTTGCCATAGTTACAAAGGGAATGAAAGGAGGGAGGAAGCTGTAACCATTTAATATAACTGTTTCTCAAATTATAGGAAGTTTTCATAAATCCTAATAGTTTTGTGGGTTTGAATTGTTGAACATATTATGGCTGAGGACTGAGGAGGGATGGTGGGATGTTGTATCCCATGTTTTAAACAGGCAGCCACTAGAGTGTAATTATTATTGACTACAGCTAAAGCAGAAAGCTGCATTGCTCTAAATACACAAGTCAGTGGCTGAGTGCATGTGTGGCTTCTGTGATTTTTCTTATTTATTCCTTATTTTGAGTGGTTGTGTCCTCATGACAATTCCTTTGCTTAGAACAATGGCTGCCCTTTGGTTGGGAGACCACACATTGGCCCAAAGCAACAATATTTAACAGAAAATTGGTGATTTTATTTTTGCTCCTTTCACTGTTCTGTGCTCTTCCTTAGATTAACTGGTCACACAACAGTTTCATATCACTAGAAGGCAAAATGAAGAACTAATGAGGCACATCTGCCACAAAAACAAATGTTAAACAAAAAACCCAAGTTCAATTCCACATGGTTCCTGAGCTATCAAATCCCTCCTGTAAAAAGCCATCAGAAATGGGAAAGACAGGAAACCCATGTTAATAGATCAACTTGGTATTTGGTATTTTGCATTTCCAATTGCTATTTGGCTTTGCTAGTGCATATGAAAGCAGCTATGTTGCCTGCAACAAAGAACGGTAGTCCTCTCATGATCAGTCAGGAGAGCAAGTTATTTCCTGTGATTTCTTTGTCATTTTCCTTCTTCTACTTCCACAGGGTTAGATACAGATTACATACCTGGCTACAGCTTCACTGTATACAAAGCCAGCATCAGCTCGCTTTACGATTTCAAAACACAGATCCGCTCCATCCATACTGTAGAGAAATGTGAAAAAGAATGTAAGAAATTCCAAGAAGACCACATTGAAAGTGAGTACATTGTCATTAAGTTATTAGTTGACTTATTGTTCATGACTGTGGATTATTTAAATCTCCTTTCTTTCAATGAAAGCAGACATAAATTATAGATGACATTATTTACCATCTTAACATTGAAAATCAGCAGAAAAAGAATCCTTCAGGAAGAGCAAGTCAATGGTTATATCAAATGACATAAGGTATAGAAAACTGAGTATAACATTTCTTTAGGTGATCACAATAAAACTCTCAAATAGGGGCAATGCTGGAGGTTGTGGGTGTATTTTTGAGTCAAATTCCAAAATTATCTGTATCGAGTCACATAATGTAGCATTTAAAGAATATAGGGTTTTAAAACATTTTTCTATAGTTATCACCACTAAATGGGAAATCCAACTGTGTGTTGTGAAAGGGAAAAATAAGAAGCCGATTTACAACTTATTTTTGTTTGCACTTCCATTACCTAAGTTAATTGCCATAAACATATTCTAACACATTGATGTGTGTGTTACACGGTGTTACTATCTTGTCCTAAAACTTAGAATGGTTCTTTATCCCTCTCGGGATAGGTAAGGTCTCTTGTGGTCTTGGCTGAACCTGGCCTATTCTACGTTCTCTGCCCAATGATATTTCAAGGAAACCATGCTCTCTAGGCAGACCAGTCCTATTACCACTCCCCGAATAGGCCATTTTCTTTTCACTTGCTTCTTGCCACATGCTTTTGCATATACTGCTCTTCATACATAACCAATATCTGCTATAATTCACGTTTCCATCCCAATCCTATCTTCTTAAGAAGCCCCTCAATGTCTTCCTTTGCTTTTATCCTTTAACAATCTATACACGGTCTATACCATAACACTTGGCATTTTTATAATACAAACACACACATACAGATATAGATGTATAAATGAAACTTGCCAGATCATTACCTATGTTAATGAAATTATTAAATTATTAACAGCTAAAATTTTCATAATGCTTTAAGGCTAATGACATGTTTTCAAATCCAGTAGTTCAGTCTTCAATATACCTCATACATAGGTATTATACTGAGAACACAAACTTCTAGAAAGTAAAGGAACGAACATACTATTCATTAGGCCTCACAGAAAGCACTCCCTATTTTATTACCCTTCATACTTACAACTATCCCATGAGGTCACCATCATTCTCAGCTCAAATAATCTAAGTGACTAGACAAAGATGTGACTGGGACAGGATTTCAATCTCTGTCTAGTGCCCTTCCAGTTGACTATAGCTACACATACTGGGTGTGTAAGGAAGATACGTGCACCTTCATGCTTCACAGCACTTCAACCAGAGTGTAAAGTGCTAAAGAACAAGTAGGGTTTATGCTTTCACCCAATACCCAACAGAAGACTGAGCACACAGTAGATATTTAATGAATAATTTTTTATATCATTTGGATGTGTGTGTGTGTGTGTGTGTCTGCGTGTGCGCACACTAACCTATGTGCTTGTGATACTAGAGACTGAACCCAGGGGGACTCTCCCAGCTACATCACAGTCATTTTTTTGGGGGGGGGGTACTAGGGGTGGAACCTAGGGGCTATACCCCTAGTCCTAATTTATTTTTTATTTGGAAACAAGGTCTCACTAAGTTGCTGAGAGCCTCACTAAGTTGCTGAGGGTGACTTCAAACCATTCTCCTGTTTCAGCTTCCTAAGTATTGGGATTATAGGCGTACACCACCATGTGCAGCTCCCCAGTCATTTTTTATTTTGAAACAGGGTCTTGCTAGGTTGCTGAGAGTCTCACTAAGTTGCCGAGGCTGGTCTTGAACCTGCGATTCTCCTGCCTCAGCCTCCCAAATACTAGGATTACAGGCATGTGCTGCCACATCTAGTTTAGTGTGATCTTATGTAAATGAAAATACTTTTACATTTCTACAAGACTTTACAATTTTTACCTACTTTCCATTTCACACCTAATGGACATTTTCCAATGTCCAGTGGGATTCTTTTCCAAAATGTTTCTGTTGGCCTAGTCTACTCTGAAGTATGGTTGCACCCATTTCCCACCATCAGAAATCAAACCTGAATGAATGCAATCATACACCTTTGTGAACAACTCTGATAATCTGCTATAGCAAAATTCCTAGGAGTGGGAGTTACCAGGTCCAAAGAATATACAATAATGCTTTTGGTAAGCATACTACGAAAAACATTTTAACAATTCATATTCCTACTACCTAGTGTGAATATGTCCTTTCATCTACCTTGCTTTCAATAGGATAACTACTCTTTTCATCTTTGCCAATCAGATATGAGAGAAGAAAGTCATTCATGATTGCTCTAATTTACATTTTCTTGATTACTAGGAAAAGTCTGTGTATTTTTCATTTCTTTGTATTATGGGGTTTAAAAATGATATTTTTAACCCTGGCTGCCATTTAAGCTGGTTAGTTGATCTATGAGGACTAAAACCAACTCATAGTGAAGGAGTTAGTTTTGCTTAGGTGTTTTCCTTTATAACTATAAAATGTGAGGATAAGCACTATTCATATTAGATGAGGGAGAAGCTGGACAAAGGATAGAGCCGAATTGATTGCATAGTAAAGCAGTAAGAGTTTGGGAGCTGCTCTGAGAGCTAGAGGAAAACTTTTTGGAGAGCTCTAGAAAAGGCAAGGGAAAAGGGAGATAAGAGTAGGGGAGGGAAACAGTGATTAGAGGTCAAAACTTAAAAGAGTGAGAAATAACTAGAAATTATTTATTGCTCTGTGCTACAATGACCAGCACTGATCAATCTTCTATTTTTTTTTTTTCTTGGACATACCTGAGATATCAGTACTTGAAAGGATAACCTGCATAATACACACAAGGGGCGTTTTTAGGTTTCTGTTCTCTTTCACTGACCCATCTATTCTTGCATTTGTTACTTTTTTGGGGGGTACTGGAGATTGAACCTAGGGGCATTCTATCTCCAAGATACACCCCAGGTCTTTTTATTTTTTATTTTGAAATGGTCTCGCTAAGTTGCTGAGGCTAGGCTCCAATCTGCAATCCTCCTGTCTCAGCCATCCCAGTACTGGGATTACAGGTGTGTACTAACACACTTGGCTCCAAATCATTTTATCATTTTTTTTCTTTATGTGGTGCTAGGGGTTGAACCCTGGGGGATCTTACCTCCAAGCTACACCCCCAGCCCTATTTTATTTTTGTGATGTGTGCCACTGCGTCTTTGGAAACAGGGTCTCGTTAAATTGCCAAGAGCCTCATTAAGTTGCTAAGGCTGACCTCAAACCTGTGATCCTCCTATCTCAGCCTCCCAAGTACTGGGATTACAAACGTGTGGCACCACACCCAGCTCCAAATAATTTTAAATATTGTAATAGCATCGTGTAATATTTATTCTTTATTCATGAAATTTCTGCAATTTGAATATTAAGTTCATTTTGTTAAACTCTAAAAAAATTTTAATATTTTGTTCGACACAGATGGTATTATATTTATAAATTAACTTCTACAAATTAATGCTTTTCTAATATTTTCATCTATGAGCATAATATGGCTCTCCGTTTCTTTTCATATCTCTTCAGTTTTAAGGTTTTCTTTTTTTTTCTGGTGGCTCTGGGGATTGAACCCAGAAGCATTCTACCTCCATGCTACACCCCCAGCTCTATATTGCTTTTAATTTGGAGACACAATCTTGCGATGGCCTCAAACCTGCAATCCTCCTGTCTCAATCTCCCAAGTACTAGGATTACAGATGTGTGCCACTGCGTCCAGCTTAAGGTTTTCTTTATATTGGTTTCAAATATTAATTACTATTTCTTCTAGGATATATATATATATATATATATATATATATATATATATATATCACATTGTTATTTTATTTTTATGGTGCTGGGGATTGAACCCATGACTTCAGCATGCTAGGCTGAGCTACATCTTGAGCACCAGCAAACTACATTTTAGTTGCATTATAAATGGAATCTTTTGGCTATTATATACATAATTCAGTGGTCATAACCAAGGTACTGAACAAAATCAACTGTGTAACTTTTAAAATATACAGGCATGTTCTAAGAAGAATTATTCTGAAAGAAGTCATCACTGTGAAAGTACTTTTATTAAAGCTATATTAAAGCTAATTACTTATTTATAACATTAATTGATATTAAGGTAGAAGAAGCAATCTACTAATTTTAAGTTTCATGACATACAGAAATAACAATTAAAAATACTGTTACAGCCGGGCGTGGTGGCGCATGCTTGTAATCCCAGCATTCGGGAGGCTGAGTCCGGAGGATCCGGGTTCGAGGCCAGCTTCAGCTACCTAGTGAGGCACTCCGCAACCTAGTGAGACCTGGTTTCAAAATAAAGAATAAAAAATAGGGCTGGGGATATAGCTCGGAGGTAGAATGCCCCTGAGTTCAATCCCCAGTACCACACACACACACAAAAAAATACTGTTACAAATTCTATTCATCACAGAAACTTAATATATACATATTCATAATACATACAATCCCAATATAATAACCTTGAACCTTTTGAACAAAACCTATGATTCAGTTCTTCGATAAACTTTAGTTAATATAATGATTCTAAAAACAACAATAAGGCTTCTTTTATTGTCTTTTCTCTTTGGCTTCCTATCTTGGGTTGTTTCTGGGCTTCAAAAATCATGTTCTGAATCTCCCCAGTTGTCTCCATTCTGAGGGAGTGAAATGAAAGGGAGAAGAAACTCTCCCATGGAAAGGTGCTAGGAGGGTGTTTTTACTGGATGCAGAGAGAACCCATGGGAGGTTTACTTCTAATTGTGAGAAGTGGCAGGGTTATGAATGAGTTTAGCTGCTCCTCCCTTTCTCCTATATGAATTCTTCTATTTTTATAATAAACATGTATTATTTTTATGTGATTTAAAAAATTATCCCAAACCAAGGTATCAAACAAACAAAATAGATCACAGGTCTACAGTCACAAGGAATGACTGGCTACATATCAAAGGGGATCAGAATATGCCACCCTCAAATATGCCACTTTGGCCTAAGGATTATTTTGAGCCTTCAGTTCAAAATTGCAATAGCACAAATTGCACAAGTTGCAATAGCAGTTTCTAAATGTTTACTCTCATTTTCTGTGCCTGTCTTATTACAGAATGGTATCAGATGCTTGACTGGTATTCTTGTGCAAACTACTCTTTGAGAGTCGCTGTTATAATGGACAGACAAAATCTGAATTCCTATGACCAGTATTTCCCCAGAAGATGACAAAAGCAACAATTTAAAAAACTGGATGAAATTAGAAAAAACTTTAATCTTCAAAGAATTAACAGCACAGTGAGTGAAGCCTAGTGCGCACAGGGCTAGGGCTGGAGCTCAGAGAGGAGCAAGAGCTGCCTCTGCACTGGCTTGGGAGTGGACTGCAGAAAAGAGGCAGCTGTGGGGGGGCACTCTGGGGGACTCTAGAAAGGTGGGGGAGGCAGTCAGATGAAGACTCATAGGGTCAACTGCTTTTGCACCAGGGTGATCTAAGAGGAGAGACCGAGCTATTCTTTTGGCAGACCTCTGAAGAGTCTGCCAAAGTCTAAGGCCCTGATGAAATACCCCTTGCTGGGGCTACAGAGCTACATTTCCAAAACTGGGATGTAGATCTGGTCTGACATGTTGGTAGCACAGAAAACCCCCAATGCTTATTATTACCATGGAGATAGCTGAGTCTAAAAACTTCAGCAAGGAATAAACACTGAGGGTATAGAATTTTTTTCTTTCTTCTTTTTTTCCTTTAATACTGGGGATTGAACCCAGGGGCATTCAACCTCCAAGCCTCATCCTCAGCCCTAATTTTTTATAATTTGGAAACAGGGTCTCTCTGGGTTGCTGGGAGCCTCTCTAAATTGCTGAGACTGGTCTCAAACCTGCGATACTCCTGTCTCAACCTCCCAAGTACTGGGATTACAGGTGTGTGCCACTGTGTCCAGCGGGAGGGTATATGTTTCCTTCCGTCCTTCCTGCCTTCTTACTTCCCTCCCTCCCTCCTTCCCTTTTTTTTTGTGGTACCAGGGATTGAATCTAGGGGTGTTCTACCTCTGAGCTACATCCCCAGCCCTATTTATTTTTTGTTTTGAAATAGGGTCTCCCTAGGATGCTGAAAGCCTCACTGAATTGCTGAAGTTGTTCTCAAACCTGTGATCCTCCTGTCTCAGCCTCCCAAGTACTGGGATTATAGGTGTGTGCAACCACGCCTGGCTACGGTGTGTATTTTCTAGTACAAAGTAGTTATGTTAGAAATAAATTAACAAAATAACTAAAAAATCCTCAAATGCCTGGAAATTGAGACATGTATGTGTTTTAGTTTTTCTGTTGCTGTGACCAAAATACCCAATAAGAACAATTTAAAGGAGGAAAGATTTAAATCGGGCATGGTGGTGTATGTCTGTAATCCCAGTATTTGGGAGGCTGAGATAGAAGGATGGCAGATTTGAGGCCAGCAATTTAATGAGACCTTGTTTAAAAAAAAAAAAAGCTGAACATGGTGGTACATGCTTGTAATCCTAGTACTTGGGAGGCTGAGACAGGAGGATCTCATGTTTTCAGTCAGCTTCACCAACTTAGTGAGACCCCATTTCAAAATAAAATAGGACTGAGGGTATAGTTTGGAGGTAGAATGCCCCTGAGTTCCATCCCTAGTAACACACACACACACACACACACACACACACAAAAAAAAAAAAAAAATTCGGGGTGTGGTGGTGTAGCTCAGGAGTAGAATGCCCTTGGTTCAATCCCCAGTACCAAAAATAAGAAAAAATGGAGAAAAGATTGATTCGGGTTATTTCAGAGGTTTAGTTCATAGTCTGCTGGCTTCTCCAGGTGGCAGGGAATGTGGCAGAGAAAAGTCACTCTCAGTCATGACGTACAGAGAGAGGGGTGTGGGGGCAGGGGACAGCTATAGTCCCCAAGGCTCCATCCCAGACCCACCCCCTCCAGCCTTGCCCTGCCTCTGAACCTTGCTGCATTGCGGACCATGCTTTCAACACAGGAGCTTTGGGGGACATTCCAGATCCAAAGCATAACAGCATGCTAAGTAATCTATTCATCAAGGGAGAAATCATATTAAAAATTAGAAAATGTTTCTAACCATGATAATAAAAAGAATATCCATCAAAACTTTGCCAGATTGAGGCATTCTATTTCGAGATTAGGTTGTTGCCATTAATATTCCTACAAATACTGAAAAAGTTGAAAGGAGCTGGGGCATGGTTCTAGTGTTCTAGCAATCCATGTTATACACACACAAACACAGCCTGGCCTTAGAGAAACTTTTCTTAGATCAGGAAATCTACTGTTGATGAAAACATACATCAATACAACCTTTTTGAAGGGCAAAATTATACTGCTTGACAAAAGCCTTAAAAACATACATGTTCTTTGATCCAGTAATTTCATTCCAAGGGAAATAATTAGGGATATTCCTCAGTTCTAAGGACAAGAGTGTAGCATAGGTATTTATAAAAGGAGGAAGTTAGAAACAACCTAAATTCCCAATAGTAGGAGAATGGCTAAATGAATTGTGGTAAATTCACAAAGTAGAATATTATGCTGTCATTAAAATGTTGTGACAGAAGTATATTTATTGATATAGAAAGATGTTCATAAGCCGGGCGTGGTGGCACACGCTTGTAATCCCAGCATTCGGGAGGCTGAGACCAGAGGATCCGGGTTCGCGGCCAGCCTCAGCTATCTAGTGAGGCACTCCGCAACTTAGTGAGACTCGGTTTCAAAATAAAGAATAAAAAAATAGGGCTGGGGGTATAGCTCGGAGGTAGAATGCCCCTGAGTTCAATCCCCAGTACCGCAAAAAAAAAAAAAAAAAAAAAAAAAA